>PVKN010043402.1:0-10244 GCA_004027915.1 Capromys pilorides
CTGTACAGATTGGAAGAATGCCATGCACTCACGTGGAAGAAGAGCAGAAGAAGAAAAAAATGACTCCTGATGTAAGTCCTGATGGCCTAAATCCATCAGTGACATAAACATCAATCTCTCATCACCTGAATACTTCCCATTGGGACCCCACATCCCAACACTGGCATTGGGGATAGGTCACCAACAGATGAATTTGAGAAGACACAAAAGCATTCAAAGCATGGCAGGAAGCTCTCCTCTCCTCTCCTCTCCTCTCCTCTCTTCTCCCCTCCCCCCTCCTCTCCTCTCCTCTCCCCTCCTCTCCCCTCCTCTGGTCATATTTTGTCCAGAATAGCCATGTATCTGGCTTCGTATGGAATGTCATATCTGTTCCGCTAGGACAGCCACTGTGTGGCTCCAGTAACACAAGTGTATTTTCTCGCAATTCTGGAGGCTGCAAGTCTAAGCCTGCGTGTCATCAGGAATGGTTTCCTCTAATGCCTTTCCTAAGCTTCTAGGCGACCTTTTCTCCCCACCCCCCATCTTCACTGGGTCTTGCTTGTGTGTATATCCACCTCTGTCTCTCTTCTTTAATGACAATAGGCACGGAGAAGAAGGTATTCCAAGGGCATTGTTTTACCATGTGTGCCTCTTTAACAGCTGCCCCTGCAAATGCAGCTTCATTTTGAGCTACAGGGCTCAGCACCTCAACATTCTGGAGTAGGGGTAAGATAACTCAGCCCTCAACCAGTCCACTCCCACTCAATTACCAGTTGCCAGAGTAGAGACTCTAAATGCTCTCTTACATTGTTCTCTGTGCCTAATTCAAGATCAAGTGTAATGCTGCACTTTCTATGAAGTTTGTTATGGCCCACTTCCCTCAGACAACAGCCGTTGCTCCTCATTCAAGGTACTCTGTGTAGACTTCCCTGATTATGCCATGTTTACATTACATGGCAACATGATGTGGGTGCATAGGTACATGTAATCCTGATAAAGAATAATATAATCTTATGACACCCAGCATAAAAATTCTTTGATGCAATGATTACTATTAACAGATTTTTTTAAATAAAGCAGTAAAATCATATAAGGTTAAGTAATGCACCGAACAGCACAAACCTTGGAAGTGAACCTGTCAGGATATAAACACTGGAGTCCTCAGCCCAGTACTCACATTCTAAAAGCACTACTGATAATTATCAAAATCAAAGAGGCTTAGTTTGAATTTGTGTAATGTCTATGAGCCATTGAGGATGTTCTAAGTGTCCCTTGCTAGCTCCTTTGTCAAATACAAAGGGAGGGATACAGCTACGTGCATCAATGCACCAGGCAGGGGATGTATGGTGAATACTCACAAATGACCAGTCTGGAGGAAAGGCTGCCCCTGAGTGAGAGACAAGAGGTCCTGATTTTGTGCATGGCACATTAGAAACCAAGAAGAGCATCCTAAAGGGGAGGAGTATGATTCTGCAAGAGCAAATGACATAGAATTGGGGTGGTATTTCCAACCCCTACTCAAATGCATGAACACCAAGAGAAGTAACTTAACTAGATGAAGGATGTGGTTGAAAATACAGAAGGACTACTCCATGCAAAGAGGAGAGCACATCCAAAGGGTCTATTCTGGACTATAGCTAGGCAGGGCAAGTCCAGCAACTGTAAGAACATCAATGTGGCTAGAATAAAAAGTGTCAGAGCAAGATGATGATGCTATAGTATCAGGGAGAGAGGTACGGAGGGAGAGAAAGAGAGAGACAGACAAAGACACAGAGAGACAGAGAGAGACACACACAGAGACAGAGAGACAGAGACAAAGACAGAGAGAGAGAGCCAAGCCTCTCTCAGGATTCTCAACACAAGGCTTTTGCTGGGTTCAACCCACCAATAACCTGAAGATAACAATTTTTCTCTCATAAGGCTGTAGTAAGGGCTTTATGGAAAAATTACGTAAAATGTCTGGGTTGTGGTCAGCTCTCAGACATTAGATTTTCCCTCAGCTTTCTTAACTGTACTTTAAGGAACGTCTAGTCAACAGTCTCATCCACTGGGGTTTTAGTCTTCCTTTAAATTGACTTCCACATAAAATACAAGACACTGGTATCTCACCATGCAGCATGCACTTTCAGCCTTTAATTTGCAGGGAAATTGCTAGATCAAGTAATGTGGCGCTGCATGGAGACCACAACTGTGAAACCAAGGAAACCCTACGAAAGTGGCTAGAGGAGAGAATCTGCCAGATGCCACTACTCCCAATTAGAAGCCACAGCAATGTGGGACTTCTAGAAAGAATAAGAAGTCCTTTTTTTAAAGTGCCACTAAAACTCTCTTTTTGTTGAAAGAGCACAGGGTAGCGACATTTGACATGATGCTTTCCAGTTGTTATTTGGTGCAAGTGAGCCGTGGGTGCTCCCATGGAGAGGAACAGCTCGTCTTCAACTTTAGGTGTATGTATCTGCTGGTTGTTCCCGAACTTCACGGAAGGTAACCCCACTTTCTCTTCCTCACCATGTGGAGAACTGAGAACATTAAAGCTCACTACTAGAAGGAGATATTTTTTTTGGCTGAGAATAAAGTTAAAATGTCCAGCTCAGACTCTGCCTAAGGTTTTTCTTATTGCGTTCCTGGAACTACTGTCTCACTGAGAATGGGTAGTGTTGGTGCAGGAAAAATCCCTCATCTTTATTCATACCTAACTATGGGCAAAAGATTCTTCTTTTTATATCCAATTGCATAATAAAAATGTTGGTAGAATGGCCACGTTCAACTCTGCTAAATGCAACATCGTTTACTGTTAAGCATTTATTGACATCAAAATAAAGAATACTTTGGTTGCAGATCATCTGGAATGCCAAGAATAATCCACTTACTGCCAGCTCCATATGCTGCAGAATAAAAGAAATTCCTAATTCGCCATCACTGTTTAATTGTTAATATACAGTAGTTCATTCCTGGTGCTCTGAAAATCTATATTCTATAACAGAAACTCTGAATACAAACAGAGGAAGTTGCACACCTCTTTGTTGATTACTAGAAATATCTCTCTCCCTTGATTAATGGGCACAGAAATAAAACATGTGAAATATCATCCCTTATTCCCCTATAGGCTCAGGCCATATTTTTATCTTATTTACTTATTTGTTTGTTTATTTATTTATATTTAAGGGAAGAGTCCACAGGGTATTCAGGGTCTCACTACTAGATTGGACTCCTAGTGATCCACCTGTTTACAACCTCCCAAGAGCTGGGATTATAGGCACACACCACCACACCCAGTCTCAATTATCATCTCAGCATGCTCCGGGGGTGGGGCCAGCACAACAGGCCCAGGGATGGAACCCCTGACCCCTGCACCTGCTTGCAGGTACTTTAATCTGCTTAGCTATTTGCCCACCCCTCAGGCTATATTTTGATGTTTGCTGATTCTCAGTCTAATCTACAAGTGCAATGTGCATATGTGAAGTAGCAGGAGGCTCATTTCCTTTCAAAAATGTCATTCCCACATAACTGGCTTTCTCAAGCCATCAGCACAATTTGTGCCATGGCACAGAGCCAGCACTTTTCGAGCACCCATTAGCCATTGTACCTCATTACATGTTCAAAAATGCATATATTGCTTCAATAGCCACATCACATCTTCATGAGATTTTTATTTTGTTATGGTGGAAATTTGAAAGTGTTTTGTATCTCTCTCTTCTGGCCGCTAAACAGTGTTATTTTAATTAGTTGGTAAAAGAAGACAGGGCAGAAGGCACTGAGTTTAACTACCCTAATGAAATGTAACTCTCTCTGAGAGGATCTCAGCTGCCTCCAAATCATTTTTCACACAGCTGTGATTTTCAACTTTCTGGCTACTCTGTCTTAAATTGCACATGGTAGACACTGTCCAACTGTGCTGGCTGCACAACATCACACCTTTCTCCTCCATTTGGAAAATTTTACCTGGTTCCACGACAGAGGCTGAAATTGTTGGGTCCTTGCTGTACAGACTCCCTTGCAGCTATGGCCTGAGCACGTGACCTAGCTCTGTCAGTCAGTTGCAGTGAAGAGGGAAACAGAACCCTAGATGGTTAGAAAGAGCAGCAGCTCTGGTAGCTAGGTGAATTTGGGTGAATTCAAGTCCTCAGGCCATAACAGCAGGGGGAAAGGACAAAAATTTAGGGCTGAGCCCTTTTATCTCTGGATCAACTCTAAAATTTGACTACCAACTTTGTTTCTGCCTACATAAATCTGAGTTCTTCCAACCGTACCCTTTAAATTCAACCTCATCTCTTTTTAAGTTACCTCAAATCAGTACCTAGGTCTTCCAGCTAAGTGTTCACTTTCTTTAACTGAAGAACCAGCTCAAAGCTCTCACAAACTGGCTGATGAGCGAAAAGGGGGGACAAACAACTGAATATTGTTGTTTAATTCCTGCTGATAATCAGGGAAAATGGATTTTTAAGACATCTATATGTCAGAAAGATAGTGATGCTAGGCTCAAGTGCCTAAGTCATATGGAATAATATCAGTAAGCTTCTCTTCTGGATGGATAACAGCTTAAGTTAGCAGTCCGAATAATTAGAGGAAAAGAAGGGATACAAGTATAGCCAATATTTTGGCTCTAGCCCCTTTAGAGCAGTGGGGACTCAGGACATAAAAGAGCCTGTACTGTAACAATATATAACTCAGTGGAGTCCCAAATTTCCTGTTCAAGGAGATTATGAGGCTGCAGAGAAAAGTGAGCAATGATGTACAGTGTGCCTAAGGAGAATCACCTAGAGAGAAAACATTCTCTCAGGCTTCCACAGAGTGAAAAATTGTCAAGCAATGGCTGTGATTCATCCTGATGGCTGACACTAACAAAAGTTCTGCAAACCACAGTATATGCTTCCAGGGTAAACCCTGAGGGGACCTGACTGACCTTGTCGGATACGAAAGTTACATATTCTTTGGAACATAGGTCTTGCTTTATCTTGGTCCTAACCATCCAGCAGAAAAGTTGAACCATGAGGTATAGAAAGGAAAGCCATATTAATATGTTGAGTTGTAAAAGGCTCAAGTCAACAGTCTCCAATAATGCCAGATGAGCTGACAATCCACTACTGTTATGGACTATTGGACTATACACATAGCTACTTTCTCTTCGTGCAATGAGAAGAAAGCTCTGTACTAATGATATTTAGATAAGAAATCATATCCACATCTTGTACTCTGAACAATTATGGTGAAGACAACATTATTCAGTGTGTTAACTATTGTAAAAAATAATGATAATAAATTTTAAAAAACAAGTATATGTGATTTGGAAACATATGGGGATAGCCAAGAATGCTGTTCTTTCTCTCATAGTATAGTTTATCTCTCCAAACACTTGTTCATTCACAGTGACTCATTTCACCTTGTATAAAAATTCTTATCAGTGATAGCAAGGTGAGAATGTTTACTAAAACTTTCTTACTTGTAATAAATTGAAATTCATTGATAAAGAAAGATTTGAATTTTCTTTAAGTGAATATTTTGAATCATAGTTTTCTCCACAATTTTACAGAAAAAACATTTAAAGTGAAGGTCCCTCGTGTTTCTAGAGAAGAAATACATATGCATAAACCAGGCTTTTGCTTTCTCTTGGGCTCAGGGCCAAGGGGATCCTGCATAAGTCTGAGTCCTTTCCTGAACAGGGCACAAGGTACTGCTGCCCTCTAGGGCCACTCTCTTCTCCTCTCCCTCTGTGTCTATTGTTGAATGTCCAACTGGGAATCCTGTCTTCACCATGTAAAGCGTGGAAACACATGAAGTGTTCTCTAGGCAAACTCTGCAACACACCTCATCATGCTGTCACCAAGATTTGATGACACAGCACTGAGCAATGATGTGTAAACAGGTTCAGAACTGAGCCCTAGTCTCCACATGTGGTTGTTCCTATGTCAGTCTGCTCACCAGTGCATTTTCTTTACCAGCAAGGTCAACAACAGACCTTAAATTATGTAGCTGTGGGTGTAAACGGAGCTTTCCCAGTTTGGCTCTCAGAACACAAATTGTGCTGAGAAGCAAAGAAAGCTCTATATCTCTGGGCATGTTCCTTTAGGGAAATCTAAAAATAGGAAACTATCTTACAGTGGGTGCCCAAGAAAACTCTGAGATAATATTTTGCTATGAGTTGCAGACAACATTAGTTTGCTAAACTACCGAAAGAAAAATTTTACCTAGATAGAACTAATTAGGATAAATCGAATTTAATCTTGTCAACTTTGAACAGTGGGTGACTAGAGTCCAGGGTGAAACATTCTAACCCCTGGCTTAGTAGGCCAGAATTAGTTGTGGCTTTCTAATGACGTTAGAAGTGAGCAGTAGTAATGTGAATGCCACAGACTTGCAGACCCTGTGGGCTGAGGCCATGATGCTTGCTAAGAACTACTGGCTTTCCATTCATCAGTATTCAATTCTCCATCCTTTGGAATCCCAAAGTTTTCTTCACTTCCCTCATCACACCTGTATTCCACCTTTTATCATTTACATGTGCCTGCTTTCCCCTTCCAAGTCATTCATTCCACAGGGTAGTAAAACGCATTTTATGTGTTATCACATTCTTCTCAGATCCCAATACATAAGCTCTTATGCTCCTCCTTTCATTTATCTTTTAATTCAGCAACAAGTAGTGATCACTGATATGATCTAAAATGTTGATATCCCACAGTCCCTATTCATATGTTGAAATCTAAGATCCTGATGTGATAATATTAAATCACAAGATTTCTGTAATTTCTTTCTCACTGAGGTTGTTAGTGTACAGAATGCTATAGATTTTCAAGTGTTGACTTTGTATCCAGTATGTTATTGCATTTGACTATTAAATCTAGAAGTCTTTTGGTGGAGTCTTTGGGCTCTTCTATGTAGAGTATCATGTCATCTGCGAATAATGACAATTTAACTTCTTTTCCTATCTTTATTCCTTTTCTTTCTTTCTCTGATCAAATTGCTCTGTTCAATGTTTCCAGAACTGTATTAAATACCATTGGTGATAGTGGACATCCTTGTTCCTGATTTTAAGGTGAAAGCTTTCAATCTTTGTATATTTAGTATGATTTGACTGCTGCTTGTCATACATGCTTTTTGTCACATTGAAGTAAAAAATTTATTCCAATTTTCTGTAGATTTTTTTAATCATGACTGAGAATTGGACCTTATCAAAAATTTTTTCTGCATCTATTGAGATGATCATGTGATTTTGCTTTTAGCTCTATTAATACAGGGTATGACATTTATTAATTTGTTTATATTGAACCATCCCTGCATTCTTGGAAAAACACACCCTTCAAAATAACATCCAATAAATGAAATACTTAGAAACCAACCTAACAGAAGTAAAAAATTTATATCATGAAAATTATAGTATAGTGCTCTGAAAAAAAAATTAAAGAGAATTTCGGAAAATGGAAAAATATTCCTTGTTCATAGACAGGAAAAACCAACATTTTCGAAATGGCCATACTCCAAAAACTGTTATATAGAGTCTATGTAATCCTGCTCAAAATACAACTAGTATATCTCAAAGATCTTAAGAAAACATTCTTCAAATTCATCTGGAACCAGGATAAACCTAGAATACCAAAAGCAATCTTGGACAACAAAGCAAGGCAGAAGGCATTGCAATCCTTGACTTGAAATTATACTACAAAACTACTGTTATGAAATCTGCATGATACTGGGAAAAAAGAACAGACATGAGGATCAATGGAATGGATTAAAAGATGCAGACAAAACTGGAAAAAAAAAAAAAACTGGAAACACTCAGCCACCTTATTCTTGAGAAAGGGGCCAAACATGTTCATTGGAAGGGAGATAGCCTCTTTAACAAGTGGAACTGGAAAACCGGTTTTCCATGTGTGAAAATTAAGGGATGAACAGAGATTTCATGAACAAAAACCAAACTGCACAGGAAATACTTCTAAGTATCAGCAACTGGGATGTTTCATCTTATTGAAATCTTTTTACACATCCAAAGAAATCACCAACAGAGGAAAAAGAAAACCCATGAATTGGGAAAAAATTTAAGCCAACTGTCCTTAAGACAAACAACTTCTATCTAGAAAATATAAAGAGATTTTAAAAATCAGGACCCCAAACTTCAAATTCCCAATCTAAAAATGGCATCTGAGATGAATACACGTTTCTCAGATGAAGAAATACAAACAAGAGATAAATATATGAAAAAAAATGTGCAATATCCGTGGTCTTTTGAGAAATGCAGATTAAAACAACACTGAGACTCTCTCACCCCAGGAAGAATGGCTATTGTCAAAAAATCAGCCAATATCAAATACTGGAGGGGCTGTGGTGAAAAAGGAACCCTTCTCCATTGTTGGCATTAAGTGTAGATTTGCAAAACCACTGTGGAAATCAGCGTGAAGATTCTTCAAAAACTAGGATGAGAGGTCCCAGTCAAATCAACTATTTCTCTCCTGGATAGTTTCGAGATGAACTGAAAACATCATACACAGCAATATATGCCCACCCATGTTTATAGCAGCATAATTTATCATAACTAAATCTTACCAAATACAGATCAACTGAGGAATGAATAAAAAAGATGTGGTATTTTTGTGCAATGGAGTACTATTCAACTATAAAAAGGATAAATTCAAGGCTTTTATAGGTACAGGAATGCAAACAGAGACCATACTCAAAAGTGAAGTAAATCAGACCCACATGTGTAAACATCATATTGTCTCCATAGCATAAGAACATGAAAGAGTAAATAAAATCCAAAAGGTACAGTAGATATTGTGAAAGGAAAAGAGACTGCTGAAAAGGAAAGAATAACTGCGATGAGGGAAAGGACAAAAGAAAGAAAGGTGGAAGTGGGGAAATAAACATAAGCTGAGATAATCATGCTACTAATTTCTATTGGTTTATTGAAAGGAACAGTGAATGCTTAATTTTTTTTTCAATTTCATGTAAAGATAAAAATATGCAGTATAAGAACCATTACTGATTTCCTATCATATTGTTTTGAAATTCTGCTCATCATTTTTAATGTTTGCATGTTTTATTCTCCTCAAAAATATTAAAAGATGAGGCCTCAGGTAATGATGAAGTCATGAGGATCCTACCCTCAAAAGTAAAATTAAAGTCCTTTATAAGGGATTCATGGGAGCTTCCATGTGAGAGCACAGAAGATACAGTTTGTGATAACAGGCTCTCAGAAGACTTCCAGCCCCCAGAACTATAAAAAATAAATTTCTATTATTTATAAATCACTCAGTCTAAGGTACTTCATTATAGCATCTCAAACAGACTAAGACAAGCCTTAGCAGTTTAAAACTGGTTATGATCTGAAATAGAGGTATAAAAACAAGACCAAACTCACTCCTTCCCTAAGCTTATGACCTTGTAGATGACTGAATGAAAGCAAAAACACTGTATTCTGCTCCCCATTAGTATGATCAGCCCCTTCAGGTAGTGGAGTTCAGTATTTATGACTTAGGAACATGTTTCCATACATGTCATCCTCTAACATCATCCCAGGCAGACAGGAGGGACAACAACATGAGGTCACTGCAATCAAAGAGGTGGAAAGACTTGCCCAGAGATCCATAAGTGAATAAATGGGCAAATAAATTGAGCAACACTTTTGAAAATCAGCCATGGAGCAAATGCAGAGGAATCGTCCCCTTAAAACAACAAGCACGAGCCTCCATGTCTACAGGAGGTGAATTCTGGTTGCCACAGGATGTCCACATCCTGGTCTCCAGAATCTGTGAAGGAAATGAAGGTTATGCGTAGGATCAAGCTTGCCAATTCCCTGACCTTACAATAGGGCTTGGATACCAGATTTACCAAGTAGGCCAGTATGGTCGCAAATGCTTTTCAGTGAGGAAGAGGAAGGCAGAAGGGAATGAGAGTGAGAAGAGCAGAGCCAGACATTGCTGGACTTGAAGATGGCAGAGGGGCCCCTGCTAAAGACCATGGGCCACCCCAACAAACTTGAAAGGCAAGAAAATCGATTTCCCCCTAGAGGCTTCAAAGGAATGCAGCTCTGCTGACACCTTGACTTTGTTTTCCTACAAGATTCATTTGGGGCTTCTGATTTCCAGAATTGTGAAACACCCAATGTGTTTTTGTTTGAATCCTCAGTAATTTATTACTGCAGCAATGCGTAGAGACTTGATAGAGGGTGAATGAGCTTCAAGCTATTCTTTTTTATGGTACATGCATGTATTAAGTAAGACACTGTGTGCTCACAGTCTTCCACTTAGCAGAGTAATCATCAACGTTAGTGATTT
>PVKN010043403.1:0-10243 GCA_004027915.1 Capromys pilorides
CTTATAGTAGTTATACAGAGCACAGGGTGTAGACGTGATAAATTTTCTAATTGATATTGGTAAGGAAAGAAAGCAAAAAAATTTTCTTCTCTTTGAACTAAGAAGAAGTAGTTGTATACATATTCCAATGTTCCATAATTGCAGTGGGTTACTGGTGAAACTGGCAATATCGAAGGCTGTTGATTTAAGCGTCTTACAGATCATACTAATCTAGCTCTGTGTTTTATGCAGAGCTAGTTAAGCTTTTCTGCAGGGTGATCAAGGGCAAGTTAAAGCAAGACCTGTTTAACAAAACTCATCTTTTGTATTTTTCAAGGTCAAATCTCTTTAGGATTAACTTTGGAACCAAATACGGTGCTTTGTAGAACTGTTGTCAGTGTCAGCCATCAGGACGAGTCACGGCCATTACTTGACCATTTTGCTCTCTATGAAAGCCTGAGAGAATGTTTTCTCCCTAGGTGACTCTCCCTAGAGTCACTATATACTTCATTTATCCCTTTCCTCTGAGGTCCCATAATCAATCTCGTTGAACAGAAAATTTGGGAAACCACTGAGTTATAGGATGTTACAGCACAGGTTCTCTTATGTCCCGAGTCCTCACTGACCTTGAAGGGCTAGAGCCAAAATGATGGCTGTCCTTTTTCTCCAATTTTTGGTCTGTTAACTTATATTCTCAACCCTCCAGCAGAGAAGCTTTGTGATACTATTACTCTACAACATAGGTAATTGAGCTTAACATCACTGTCTTTCTGAATATCCAACATTGTAGACTTAGCTTAAAATTGGCATTTTCCTTCAATCATTGATATTCTAATAAATCTCTATAGAATGTGATAAAAGCAGTTACACACTTTTACAGACATTTAGTAATCCAAGGATGTACAAAATTGTAGCCTGTCCAGACTATGGTAAAAGAGCGTTTTCTGAAATCATTGTATAGGAACTGCCTGAAAAGTCAGTAAATCCAGTATTGTTTCCTGTTGTGCTTACATAAATGGATTCACCAAAGCAAATCAGAAGAGCCATTACAATAAATGATGTTGATACTTAATTTTCTATTTGTGTAGAAGACATTAGCCTGGCATGTTGGCATATGTGGCCATCTCAGTTTTTGTGGAAGACTAAATTTGCAACGACATAGCTGTGTAGCTTCTGTAATAGTCTGATAATGGGGAAAGCTTCGTGACATCAAAATCTTTTTTTGTTTGTTTTGTTTTTTTTGTGA
Organism: Capromys pilorides; assembly: GCA_004027915.1. Classification (NCBI taxonomy): domain Eukaryota; kingdom Metazoa; phylum Chordata; class Mammalia; order Rodentia; family Capromyidae; genus Capromys; species Capromys pilorides. The sequence goes on from PVKN010043403.1 coordinate 1,226, forward strand.
GACCGGGGATTGAATTCAGGGCCTTGTGTTTGCCAGGCAAGCACTTAATCTGCTGAGCTATTTCCCTGGCCCTTTCATTTGTTTTAAACTCAGTTGGAAGGTCAGTTGGAAGAACATAGCTAAGTCTTTGATAACAAAAGTTAACTTATACTGGTCTGAAGAAATAATGAATAAACTATCGTTTATTTTTCTGAGATTGGGCATCACAGTAGTTTAGGTTGGCCTCAAACTCACTATGTAGCCCAGGCTGGCCTACAGCTCCCAGTTAGTTATCCTGCCTCAGCCTCCAGGGTGTACCACCATGTCTAACTACTAAATTTTTTTTTTTCAGTCTTTTTGAGACAGGGTCTCACTGTGCAATTCATGCTGGCCTTGAGCTCACTTTTGTAGCCCAGGCTGGTCTCAAACTCATACCAATCCTCCTGCCTCAGCTTCCCAAGCGCTGGGATTACAGGCGTGCGCCACCATGCCTGGTGGGCTGCAAAATATTTTTAAAGCAGAATTTCTTTAGTGGTTCTTGAAAAAAACCAGTACAGAAAAATCAAGGTTGATGTTTTTCTTTACAAATTCCAGGTGACAAAGCAGGAAGCCTTCTTACATCTTTCTGACTTATGGTTGTGGGGGACTGATCCAAGGCAAGGCAGACCAGACCTCTAGCCCTGTTTATTTCGGGGTGTTCTTTAGTTGCCCAGGCTGGTCTTGACTTCATGCCCCCCACCCTGCAGCTTCCTGATGAGATGCATTACAGACCTACGCTGGGTTTCTCCAGTGCCCAGTACAGCTCACTACTCCCAGCCCCTGGCTGTAATCCTAGGCCTTTTAACTTGCTGAATTTCCCTAGAAAGAGAAGTGTCTTTATAATGCTAGAAGCTGTAACATGACAGAAAAATATAAACTTGGCTTTTATAACCTCAAAGCCTTTGAGGGGTGGTGCCAGGGTTCTTGAGGGGTAAGTGGGAGGTGCTTAGGAAGTACTGAGCACCCTGTATGCTGGTGCACACCTGTAACAGCACTAGGAGGCTGAGGTGGGAGGACCATGGCAAGTTGAAGGCCCGCTTTGGGCTACATTGTAAGTTCCTGCCTCAAAAGAAAAAAAAGTGCTAAGTTTGTGTCTTCATTTTAACCCCCTGCCTAAGGAGTCACTGTCCTCTGTACTTTGCTTGATAAAAATATGGACATCTTCTGAAGCAATGTCAGTTTTTCTGTCATCTGGATCAGTCTAGAGCTAGGGATGGTTGTGTGCATCCACAGCCTTTGCTTGTGCCCATGGTGAACTCCAGCATCGAGTTTAGAGTCGCTCTGTCCACTCCTTAACTGGTATAGTAGCACATGCCTATAACCCCAGCACGTGGGGAGGCTGAGACAGGAAGACTACATTTAAGCTCACGCTTGGTAATTCAATGAGATCTTATCTCAGAATAAAAAAGGCTGAGAATGTAACTCCGTGTGAAGGTACTGGGTTCAGTCCCTAGCATCTCATAATAGAAACTTTGTCTTTTTATTCTGGGGAAATTGTCCTTTTTATTCTGGGTCCCAGAGGGACCATCTGAATTGCCCTCAGCTCTGCACATGCTACCGATCTTGGCACCATTCTTGCCATCCTTGCAGGCTTCGCCCTAGTCCTCCTCATTCTCCTGATCTTGTTCCCGATCACTATCTTCCCTCCTGCCCCAGAGCAGCCTTGCTGTCACTGGACTGCTCATGGAATATTCAGGACAAGCAAGGACATACTTAATGAAGCACGCTGGTTTTGAAGGCCGTGCTACACCTATCGGATCTATTTATTTATTGTATATTATGGTGGGCTCAGCCTGCCCTGGGGGTGGGGCTGGCACAGCATGTCGTGCCAGGGATTGAACCACTGTCCCTGTGGTTGCCTAAGCTGCCCTAAGCTTGCCTAAGCAGGCAGCTTTAGACTGCTGAGGCATCTCGCCGGCCCTAAGATCTCTATTAAATTAGCAGCTTGGCCCCCTTTTTTTTTTTGTCTTTTTGAGACAGGGTCTTGCTATGCAGTTGAGGCTGGTCTTGAGCTCACTTTTGTAGCCCAGGCTGGTCTTGAACTCACATTGATTCTCCTGCCTCAGCCTCCCAGTGCTGGGATTACAGGCGTGCGCCACCACACCCGGCAATTATATTCAGTCTTAAATAGCCATATGATGCTAATGGTAGTGTGATGTGCAACACTACAGTCTCAATACAGGAGAATTCTGGAAGTAGCAGGTTTCAGGGCAGGCTGGAATTCTAGGCAGGACTGGGGCATGTTTGATCCGAACATTTTATCAGTCAAGATGAGTAGAGAAAGCTTAATTAAAAATGCTAGGCTTCAAATCTGCCATCACCTAAAGTGGATGTTAGGAGATCTCCTTTCTTAAGCTAGTCACCTACCTCTTTCCTAGAGTTTAAGTAATGCATTTAAATTGATAGGTAAATTTGAAGTTAATCTTTTGATTAAATTTAATCTTAGATTGTCAAAGCATTCCTGACATGTTAAATTCTGGGATTAAGCAATATCTTTTTTAGTTTTTGAGACAGAATCTTCATGTAGCCCGAGTTGGAACTGGGAGCAATTTTCTCTCCTCAGCCTCCCCAGTAGTGAGATTACAGATATGTGCCATCATACCCATCTTAGGTAAAATCTTTTCCCCAAAATTTATAGAGATCTGTTTCATAGGCTTTCTGAATAATTTATGAAAGTGTGAAAGTTGGTCCTTCAAGGGTTCCGTATCTCTGGCTTATGGAAGAAAACTTAACCTTAATCTCCTTTATATAGAAGTTTAGTTCTCAAATCTGAAGTTTAAAGCTGGGCATGGTTGTGGCCACTCAGCACTCTGGGGGGTGTGGCAGGCGCCCAGCAAGTTTGAGCCTAGCTTGGACAATTTAGAGATTTAGGGGAGTGCTTGTTTCAAAGTACAAAAAAGGCCTAGGGATGTAGCTCTGTGAAGGCCTTGGGTAATTCTCAGCAACACTGCCCTAAACAAATTTTGATGCTTAAATGTTCAGAAAAGCAAACGGTATACTAATGTGCTTCCCAACATTGGCCTTACATAAATGTAGTTCTTAAAGACTTGTCATGGAGAATTGGGGCTATAGTGGTCATTGCCCTGTATATATGCCTCTGTATTTTATTTTTCAGAACTTAACATTTTGCATACTGATGGCTTGGAATTTCTGTACTAATGTTCTGTTTTCCCAGTGGCTAGCCACAGTTATGTTGTACTGTTAGGAAGGTGATCATTGAGTGTGCTTAGAGAGTAGAGTTGGATAGTAAGAATTTTACTCAGCTTTGTACTCAGTGTCTGACCATAATGTCAGATGAACTGAATTAGAAACATAAGCTTTAATATTGTGTGGCTCCTCTTCCTTGAGAAACTCAGTGTGGTGGTGTGCCCCAGCTCCTGGAGAGGCTGAGGCAGGAGAATTACTGTGATTTCAAGGCCAGCCTAGGCTAAATAGCAAGGCCGTATCCTAAAACAATCTCAAGAGTACAAAATAAAGACAAAAGCTAGATAATAGGAAACAGGGGATCTTTTACAAACAGCAAGGGGATCTAGAGATGGGGGGTGGTGTGTGAAGTTAGGGAACCTGCAGCCAGCCAGTCCTGAGAGGGCCACAGATTACCACAGGTCCTCAGGAACCCTTTTATATCGGTATGTGGCTTGGTATATAGTGATCTAGACTCAGGCCTTTACTGCTCATGGCCTGCAGTTCTCTACCTTGCTTCACATCAGTAGCCCCAGCCTCTTTTTTTGGTAAAATACAAAGGTTTTGAAATGTGATTTGCAGTTTCACCTTGTTTAAAGTAGAACTTAAACATGAGAGCCATGGCAGCCTTTTGTTGGATTGTTTCCTTTTTTCAAATTTACAGTAGTCTCATCCATACTTAATTTCTTAGCCCACTTTTAATACATTGTTGCACTCTTTGGCATGTCTGTTTTTGCCTTCCTGTTATTAATTCTGAGTAATTATAAGCCAAGCACAGCTGGTGGCATTTGGGACAAGCCTAGCTAGCTCTTAAAGTGTGTCTACCTCAGGAGGCTGAGGGCGGAGCACTGGAATGGCCAGCAGGAGGGCTCCAGCCCATGTCTGAGGTGTGCCTGGTCAGGCCTAGCAGGACACTGACTTCTCAAAGGCTCCTCCCACAGTAGCCCCTGGACTATCTATGTCTGGCAAGGGAATTAATGGTGTGTTTTGAGATGCACCAAGGAATGAGATGTTAGCTACAAACCGTACGGCCATAGATGCCTTCTAGTCCAAACCTGTGTCTTCCGATATGGAGTAGATTTGCTTAACTCTGCTACTCTAGTTTCTAATTTTGATAACACTTTCACAATGGGACAGTCGTGCTTGTACTAGTGTGGTTCAGTGGGAACACCTTATGCCCTGTCGCTAATACTTAAACCTTAAGGCTTACATTTACATTTCACTTTACTAAAATTTCATTACATTTCACCTTACCAGTATCACTGTTTGGACTTAATAATGCCCCCAAAAGACAGCCTTAGTATTTCACTTTGTCAACATATGGTAACATAAGTGCTATCTCTGGATTTGCCACTGTTGTGTGCCACCTGCGTGCCTGAAGGAATGATAGTTTACTTTTGAAGCAAGTGTCCTGTCCAGGCCTAGAATAGGAGCTGGAGTATCCATAGGAAAGGTGCTGCTTTTTATGGAATAAGGGAGTGTTCTGCAATAGGCAGATCAGCCTTCTGTAGATTTAGGGGGTAATGAGCTGCTGCCAGTTCATTTTCCCATGAAGGAAGGCTGGGCTGCTGTCAGCTTGCTTACCTGGCTGTCAGCCCTGGGGTCACAAGGGTGACAGCTGAGGAGGTGGACTGTTGGTGTGCAGGCCAGAAAAACTGCACCTACATTACAGATGAAATTGTCCTGATACTGGTTTTTTGTTCTAGGGCAAACCGTTTAATATATGAAGACAGTATATGATTACTACCATGTTCAGATGGTTAAGACCTCTGTTTACCTTCATAATCATATAGTTTATCATGTACAGCTTTTCATGCATCAGATAGAAATGTAATACCGTTTCAGGTACTGTCCCTTTTTTTTTTTTTTCTCCCCCTCTCGTCTTTTTGAGACAGGGTCTCACTATGCAGTTCAAGCTGGCCTTGAGCTCACTTTTGTAGCCCAGGTTGGTCTCGCACTGATCCTCCTGCGTCAGTCTCCCCAAAGTGCTAGGGTTACAGGCGTGCACCACCACACCCGGCTCAGGTACTATTAAGTGGTTAATGTTTAGGGTATTTGTGATAAGCCAGTGGAGTGTTTTGTTGGTGAGGACTTTACTACAGAGCCCCATGAGCTTGTCCTGTACACAGTCAGGCAGATAAGTGTCCACGTCACAGCCACTCTATTCTGCAGCACAAAGACTTCTAACAGTAGTGCAGCTGCATTCTAACAGGAATAGGTCCATTGTGGTCACTGGAAAAACTTTTTTTTATATATTATGCCCTGGGGATGGGGCTGGCACAGCATGTGGTGCTGGGGATCAAACTGCTGTCCCTGCAGTTGGCTAAGCAGGTGCTTTAGACCACTGAGCTATCTCGCCGGCCCATTAATTCGTTTTTTGGAGACACCGTCTTGTATATTCCAGGCTGGTCTTAAACACATTATGTAGCCCAGGCTGGCCTCCAATGCTCACCATATTATTATGCCTCAGCCTCAAAAGTGCTGGGAGTCAGGGATGTTTCACCTCATCCAGGAGCTTCTTGGTATTATAACATGAAGCCTTAGTAGTTTTGTTATCACTGAAGCTGGTGACCGGGCATGAGCCATAGCCTGCAGACTTGAGTGTTGTGTTCATAAGGCTTGAGCATGTGGGTGTGGGGTCTTGCAGGTGTTGCTGGTGAGTAGCAGTCGATATCCAGACCAGTGGATCGTGCCAGGAGGAGGAATGGAGCCTGAGGAGGAGCCAGGCGGCGCAGCCGTGAGGGAAGTTTATGAGGAGGTGAGGGATTTCACTGTGGAATACTTGGGGGGAGGGGGAAGTCACAATTTTGTTTTGTTTTGGTTTTTTGTAGTTCAATTCAATGTCTTAGCCATGTGACCTTAGGTAGCATTTTTCTAAACCAGTATTTCTTCAGCCTAGTAAAACACATAGTGCTAAAATCAGTGTGGAAGTCCCCTAAAACTGTATTGGCATCTAACTTCCTGTTAAGTCAGATTTGTTTGATCAGTGATCAGTGCATAACATGACTTTGCTGTGAACATAACTGCACAGACATTAAGCATGTGCTATAATTCTCAAGTCAACAAGAAGCAAATTGCTTCTTACCTGTTTATCCTGAGTTCAGTACCTGTGGTGCAGCGACACACTCAGGCGCATAGGAGGCCTGACCCCTTGTTGTCTTTCACTTTCACTCACAGAAAAACCAGTCCAAGTGAGCAGCTGCGCCAGTCCCCAGGGCCACGTGTGCTGCCTGTCCTCTCTGAGGCTGTGCTGCGCATCAGGGAAGGGTTTGCAGAGGTAGTAGCTTCCTGCGGGAAGCACACCTCAGAGGCTGTGGCTCCCCAAATTGGGGACAGGAGGGCAGTGCATAGATTGTATGTCTGTACCACCAGAATAGGAGGAAGGCCTTCAGTTACGAAGGCAGAGTGCCCTTCATTCCTGATGTTTGATCCAAGTTGGCAGTCTAATTTTTGTTAGACTTGTCATTTAAGCATAGCAAACCACAGCCAGCCATCTTCACAAAAGCTGGAAGATAGTGACTTGGTATAGGAAGGTCTGTTTAAATTAAAATACTGAAAAAGCCACAATATAACTTACAAATGTGTCATTATGAAAAATTAACATTTTTGCATTTTATTTTAATAGGCAGGAGTCAGAGGAAAATTGGGCAGGCTCCTAGGAATATTTGAGGTGAGTTACAAAATTAATCCTCATTTGGCTAACAAGATTTTTTTCTAAAAAGAAAAAAAAAAAAAGAACAAAACTGCCAATAGGCAAGTTGGTACCAGGATCAAGGAAGATAAGAGTATGGAATCTTTACATCTGTCTTCAGTGTCATGCATGACTGGTGGTGGTGACTGCTTGACTGGAGTGAGGCAAAATGTCCAGGGCACACTGCTTACACCTGAGGGGCACAGCACCTTTAGAGCCACTTGAGCATTGGGCTGCTTGTAGATCCTGTGACCGTCCCCTCATTGCCTCAGTACGTAATATTAGACAACATAGCTCTCTAAAAGACTGTAGGGATACACAAAAGTCAGTTTCAGCCAGGCAGGGTGATGCATGCCTGCGAGCTCAGCACTTGGGATGCTGAGGGAAAGATTGCAGCCAGATCAAGGCCAGCCTGCACTATATATAACCAGACCCCATTACAAACCAAAACCACAGAGTAGATGGTGAAAGAATAGAATTCTCTTACATATAATGTTTATTACTGAGGGCAAAAAGGAATTTTCAGAGAGGGATTTGAAATGTTAGGTGCCCCATGGAAGACAGAAAAGAGGTTAAGAGCCCAGACTAAGAATTTTCTTGTGTTTCATATAGACACAGAATATGCCAGAACATGGGTACCTTTTCTGCGAGATGATAAAAGACTAAGTTTTTAGGAATGCAAAAATAAAATCCAAATTGTATAGCACTTGGTAGAATTAATGACTAACTAGAATATAGTACAATAGTAAAGTTCACAAGATACTTAATTTTCCAAGATCGAGCACTTACTTTATCTAGTTTCATAGCACCATCTCCTGGTTAAACTGAAAACTGCTGAGGTTGCTTTGATTCAAACATTGATACAAGTGTCCATAGTGACAAGATCTTTGAACAAAACTCAAGGCTTATAATTCTGGAAGTAGCTATTGTTTCACATATACTATATTTTGGAGTGAACGGTTGAGACAAGGTCTCCCTATTTAGTTCAGCTTGGGCTTAGATTCTTGTTGTATACTTCAGGTTGATCTCCAATTCACAGTAGTCCTCCTGCCTCAGCCTCCAAAAGCTGGAATAATAGCCATATGCTATTACATCTGGCTCAAAAATGCCATTTAATAGAAATATCACTCAATATACCTATTCCCTCAGAAAATTTATTTTTTTTTCCCCTCTCGGAAAATTTAAGTGAAAAGGCCAGCAAGATGGCTCAACAGTCTAATGTGCCTGCTTAGAAAAGTTTAGGTAAGTGCAGGGACTGTGGTTCGATCCCCAGCACCACATGCTACACCAGCCCCACCCACCCCCAGGACAGGCTGAGCCGGCCATTAAAAAAAATGTGAAAATTAGAATAGCCCTTTACTTGAGTGAATGCAACAGATTTGTGAATATACTATAATAAACATCAGTTTGATAAACTTTAAAAATAGGAACATTGATTCTTAAAACTGATAGTGTTTTTATGTGACAGGTGCCTATGTTTTTTTGTCTTTCTGAGACAGGGTCTCGCTATGCAGTTCAGGCTGGCCTTGAGCTCACTTTTGTAGCCCAGGCTGGTCTAACTTGCACTGATCCTCCTGCCTCAGCCTCCCAAGTGCTGGGAAATTGCTGTTCTTATTCCTTCCCAAAACCATCAGTTTCAGTAGTCTCCTCAAGCTATGTAGAAAAAAAAAAGTCAAAAGGAAGTTATTTGAAGCCTAAGACTACAGCAGATGACTGAATTTAATAAGGATTTAAATTTAAAAACTTTCACTGGGCCCAGGGAGATAGCTTGGTGGTCTAAGTGTCTGTCTGGCAAACATAAGGACCTGTGTTTGATCCCAGCATTGCATGCCATGCTGTGCTAGCCCCACATATGCCTGTAATCCCAGTACTGGGGTGTCTGACACAGAGGATCATTATGAGTCTGAGCTGCATAGTAAGACACTTTAACAGATAACCGAAAAGATCTTTTTAAAAAAGCCTTCATCTGAAGACCAGTTTGTGTTTCACTGGGTATGGCGGCCACATCTGTAATGCCAACTTCTGGAATGCTGAGGCAGGAGGGTGCTGGTGAGTTTGCAGCCAGTATAAATTGCACAGTGAGGCCATTTCAAAACAACAGAACAAGTCCTGCTAGAGTAGTGTCA
>PVKN010043404.1:0-10243 GCA_004027915.1 Capromys pilorides
ATTTCCGACCTACAGATTTGTGACACTCAAGAGCCCTTAGGTATCATCTAACACTAGTCTAAATTTTTTCTTTTACAGGAAAAACTATGGAGAGGGGATTTTCAGAACATGGTAATTGGAATGAGGTTCTTTCCAAAATATCAGACTTATAAGAATATCAGACTTATAAGAGACAGGATGACATGGGGTGTCTTTGAAATCTTAAGTTGACCACAAGCTGTCTACTTGCAGAAAGAAATGCAGATACTAAGCTGGGTGAACTGAAAGAGAAGGGCTAGGCTTGTCACTTGTGATGTGTGGACCTCTGGGGCTTAGAGGTTTTCTCCCTCCTCATTGTATGTGCTCCAATTCTGTAAGGCAGCAAAGTTTTGGCTTCTTGAGCCCCTCTTGCCATCTCTCTCATTTGCTTACATTTTTAATTTCCAAATTTATTTATACCACTGTCTGCCCAAATTCACCAGGCCTGTTTTCCCAGAATTAACTGTGTATCCTGTCACTGAGTTTCCAGTTGCCAGTTTTTCACCTTCAGACACTCATCTGGTTCTTTCTCAAATTGATTCTGAAACCCTGAAAGCATTCTAATATAGGTGTTGCTTTGACTACATTTTTTAATCTAGTAGCAGGATTTCAGAGGTTGTTCCTCAGTAGAAATATAAAAAATCATGTGTTTCAATAGTCTTTTGAGCTACAGAATGATTTAGTAATTATACTAATTTATGAATGCCAGCTAGACACAGAAATGAAGGCATGAAATGGAAAACACATTCTGGGTCGGTAACCTAAAAACATAGAAAATCATTAGGTATTGTAAGACACTTGGATATTGATCATCCATGACTGACTGAGACAGAAATTCAGTAAGTAACATTATACTTAGTGTAAAGTTATCTGATCCATACTTTAAGTCATTAGAAGAATCATCTTTCTTGAATGTTTGCTTTCTCTATTAAGGAAACACTCTTCAACTCCTAGGGCCACACGATAAGGGCAACTAGAGGTTGCATGAGCAGGTTCTCCATGCTTCATTCCTCAGCCAGCATTTTCCTACTTGGTGTTCTAGCTTTCATAGACACTTTCTGCATGAAATGTCACCAACTCTCCCTGAAGAATTGCCCCGAAGGTTTTGCTCATGGCCACAGAATCAACTCAGTTGGGTGAAGCAGAGCAGAAATTTTATTATTCTGTAAAAAAAATGGATGCTATGGTTTATGTCTAGTTGCCCCCCCCCCCCCCCGCAAAGCCTCATGCAATCATGGGGCAGGGACTTCTAGAGTTTGAGACTTGATTCATGATTCACTGGGATTATGTGTTTTAGTATGGATGGGATTATGAGTCTGAGTCCTTCTGGGATTATGGGTGTGGCCTAAGGCAGATAGGCTGAGAGAGAGAGCCTGAATGTAATATAAAGAGAGACAGAGAGACAGACTCTTGCTGTTGCTCTCTGTGCCCTGGTTGGCCAGTTGCCTCTGTCGCGATTGTTGCTGTTCCACCACCATGAACTGGATGCTCTCTGCCCTGTTTCATTCAGCCTTGGGTCAGCCGAATATGGACTAAAACCTCCAGCAACTGTGAGCTAAATAAACCTTTCCTTCCTTCATTTTGAGTGTTGGGTATTTGTCCCAGCAAGAAGTAAAAGTAACTAAGACAATGGAGGTGGGAGAGTGCATGCTCTAAAATTATCTTCTCCCCAACCTGGACAAGTGGGATGGCAGTGCCGAGGGAGTCTCACACAGGGATCCACTTCCTTTGTGTTCAGTACCTTTCACACACTACTGTTCTGCTCAGGAACCCTGTGTACCCCTTTCCTCAACCCAACTAGACCTTCCTGCTTGTGCTGTATTTGCACTTAATTATTTGGCTTCTGTCCTACTTACTGTTGCTAGCGGCAATTAGATAGGGTTGAAGTCAAGAAGGAAAGAGACCAGAGACTGCTGAGGTGCTGCTAGTAGAGCCTGCTTTTTGTCAAACTAACTGTTCCATGTACTTTTAAAATAGTAATTCTATGTGTACAACTTTGTCTTAATTTCAAGGCAACGTTTGTTACATTTTCTCCCCCTTCTTTAATCAAGTATTGTAATGTGCTTGTTTTTTAATGAATTTATTCAGAAGAAATGTACAGATCTTTCTTAAAGCTTTCTCCAGTATCAATCTGTGAAGTCATTTGCATTCTGTAATTCTATCCTGTAACTCCCCTAACTAATACTCCAAATCTATGAAATCAAGGAAAATATGTTCAGAAATTACATTGTTTGAAATCACATTTATTGAGGCCTGGCCAGACAGCTCAGTGGACTAAAGCACCTGCTTAGGCAAGCTCAGGGACTGGGGTTTGATGCCTGGCATGCCATGCTAGCCCCGCCCTCGGGGTGAGCTGAGACTGGGCATGGTGGCATGCACCTATAATCTCAGTACTTGGAAGGCTGAAAACAGGAGGATCACTACAAGTCCAGTCTGTGTAGTGAGATCTTGTAGACTGAAAACAGGAGTATCACTATGAGTCCAATCTGTGTAGTAAGACCCTGTAGACCCTATATTAAATACAAAAAAAAGAAAGAGAAAGGAAGTAAAGAGAGAGAGAGAAGGAAGGAAGGAAGGAAGGAAGGAAGGAAGGAAGGAAGGAAGGAAGTAAGTCACATTTATCTATGTGGGTATTCTTTGGTTTCCTACTTGAGTGTGTACCAGATAACTCACAAAAATAACATATTTCTATTTCTGCCCAGTACTGACCCTGTGCTCCCTTGGCCACTTTGGGCATGGCAGAAAGCTGGAAATAGGGGCTGGGGAGATAGCTCAGTAGAATAAGCACTTGCCTGGCAAGCACAAGGGCCTGAGTTCAACCCCCGACTCTGCAAAAACAAAACAAAACAAAACAAAAAAACCAGAAAGCTGGAAATAATGGAGAAGAGTATCTGTACCTGTCTTTTGTTTCATAAGTTGCATTCAGTGAAGACAGTGTACTCTGTGGGAAGTCACGGAATCCAATAGTCCAAGTGTACTGGGACACTCACTCCCATCTTTGACAGCACTTCTAGGAGAGGCTTTGAACCTTGAAACTAAACACAGAGTCTCTTTGCCACAGGAGAAAGGGGCTCTGGGCTGAGGGGAGGAGCGGCTCCCTTGTGTGAGTCACATGCTTAGAAAACTAAATGTTGGTCTGAAGATCAGATGTGGGTCTTGCTCCCTTTTGAGTGCTACATGGAAAACCTGGGCTCTTTGCCTCTCAGAGGCAACCTTTGCCTCTTAGGAACCTTTGCAACAGTAATGTTGTAGAAATATTATCTGGACCAATAAATATAAGTGAGAAATAACAACTCCCTACTCACTAAGTGGCTGATACACCAAGTTCACATTCCCCTGAGTCAAAGAATTAACTCTAAGGAACAACAAAAAAGCAGGAAGTACTTATTGAGAGGGAGAGACATAGATCCTGAGGGGCAAGAGAGGCCTTCAGTGAGTTGCCAAGGACCCCATTTTTCTTCTCAGGGGGAGTTTTATAGAGCGTAGTCACATGGTTACGACACGGATTATAGCTATGCTCAATCAATAAGATCATAAGTATAGCTGATCCAATGGGGAAGCAAGTCACATAGCAAGTGTACATAAACATGACAAAAGCAAAGAACTTTTCAGAAAGGGATAAATCCAAGGGTTTTTGTTACCCACCAAGTTGACTAATGCTATGGAGACTTCATTAGATCAGGTGTTACAACTTATCTTCTGCCTGATCATTTTGTCTTTATCTTGAGGCCTGGCTTCCAACAGATGCTGCTGGCCACAGCTGTGATGAGTTTTCATTTTGGGCCTGACTCTGATAGCATAGCCCTGTCTGCCTGCCTATAGTATTTTTACCATCTCAACCATCTATATTATTTCCCATTCCCTTCTGAAGGGGTTCCCCTAACTGTCATGAGAGGTGAAGGGCCGATGTTTGTTTTGGCAACTTCAGGCTGAAGGGAGTGGTAGTGGTGGCTGGCAGTCAGATACTCTCCACAGGGTCTGTTTAAAAGCCCCTGGTAGACACTGGGCATTCTCATCTTGGGAAGGTAAATAGCTTTAAGTGTGGAGGAGACAAGGCCATGGGCAGAATAACAAGATCAACAAGACTCTTATGAATGCAACCAACACATATTTACACCAAGAAGAGCCAGTAACAGCCTCCCACAAAGAGATTAAGGAAGAGGTCCAGGTAATTTCAGAATCTGACATGGCTTTATCTTACAGTTTACTATCTCCACAGCCATGGATATATGAACAGCAGGATCAGGAATATACACACAGCATTTTATAATCACACAAGCACTACTTTGAGCTGCGGATAGAAAGTCTAATGTTATCCAGCTCTGGAGGACAGGTTGCCTCGCTGAGTTTTACTACTTCATTCAGAAGACAGAGAACAGTTGTGGTGTCACATAAGGCCTGCTGACCAGTTTATTTAGGTCTTCAGTGACCGTGACATCCTCTAAACCTAGGGAAGTGATAAAAATAGAAGCCAAATGATCATATCAAAGCCACAAATTTCTAGACCACTGAGGTCATAGGTGGGGTAATATTGTAAGTTTATTAACACTTTTGACACTCCTGTCTTACAACCATACAAACCAGTCTTTAACCTGTAAAGTTATGGTATGTATGTGTTTTTCAGGGGATGTCTATCTTTCATATTTAGTAGAGTTAGGGCGGTGAGAATAAGAGTAATATTTTCTCAACCTAAAGAGGCTTTCTACTAAGTCTGCTACTTGGAGTTAACTGTATATAATCATCATCCATATAAATATTGACTTTCTTTTAGTTAATTGTGAAGCCCTGGTCAGAGTTAAGAGTTTTGCTAGCTGAGCACTAGTCCCAGGAATTTTTACAGCTCTGATGCAACATTTCTATAACATACTCTGTCTTTTTTGCATCATTTTCCTTGAAGGTTAAATCAGGGTCAGTAAGGGATATGTCTAGCAACTCTTTTCTGGCTATGTATATGTGGAGAATTCCCTGTTTGTAGTCACGTCTCTCAGCCTCAGTTTTTTTTCTTTTCTGATAGAAAGGTGGCAGAGTTTTATGAAGAACGTGTAAGGACATGTCTTTATTTGAAGGGCTGGTCCTTCTAGACACAGAATATGGTATTTAAGAATCAGTTGTCTGATAGCAATAGCCTCCCTTTGTTATTTATTTATTTTGTATTTAGTACAGCTTCTACAGGATCTCACTACATAGAGTAGTACTCCTAATAATCCACCTGTGTTCAGTCTCCCAAGAGCTGGGATTACAGGTGCACACTACCAGGCCCAGTCTTAACCTCCCTTTAAAAGAACAAACTTCTCCCACATTATGAAGTGTACGTATAAAGAGATCTTTGTTTGAAGTCAGCCGAACTGCCTCCAGCACCCAGCCAACTGGAGTAGCCACAGCTATAACATGCTTTGGCTGTCCCTTTGCTACAATATTTACTTTCTGGCTCAGATACTTCATAGGTTATTTAAAGGGCCCCAGATGCTGTGTAGGCACTCCAGGAAGCATTCCCGACCTTTCATCAACATATACATTGTAATGATGCCCTGTTAGTAAACTCAATATCAAAACAGTTAGAAGTGCTTGTTTCTGTTTTTAGAATGTAGTTTGGGAATCAGGTTCCCATGTTAAGATATGGTTATCTGTGTTTGGACTTCTATTATAAACTGGTGGGTGTGGGGAGTCATGCAATCTCAATATATCATGCTATCCAAAGGTGACAAAATCCTATATCTCCTAGGAATCCCCTTAGCTGTTTTAGAGTTTTGGAGTATGGTAAGGACTCTATTGAATTAACTCTTTTTCTTAGTCTTTGGGCTCCATTAGATATGATATGGCTCAACTATTTTACATCAAGTCTGCATAGTTGTGCCTTAGACCTAAAAATCTTATAACCTCTGTGTGCTAGGAAATTTAGCAGAGCACAGGTGCCTTGACTAGAGAGTTCTGAAGGGCACATTACAGTATATCATCTGCATATTGCAAGATTGTGACTTGGGAAAGTTCAAAACATGCCAAGTTGTTCGAAAGGAATAGAAAAGAAGCTTTTAAAACTAACCCTGAAAAGCAACTGGCATCCTCTGGGATCTAAGGAAGAAGACTATATGGGTCACCACAGACCTTAAGTGACCCTTATGTCCCTAAATATAGGCAATAATCCTTTCTTAGCTTTAGACTTTTCAAGGTACTACCTCTGGTATACAAAATAGTAGGATTTTTGAGATGTATTTACATAGGGGCAGCTCTTATAGCTCTACCTGTTCTGCCTTTAGGTCCTTGTACTTTAGGATTTATTTCTGACTTCATAAGGGACAGGTAGTATACTGGACCTGGGAGGATATTTATTACAATATTCAAGCAAGATAAAATATCTCTTCCCAGGAGAGGAAGTGGGCTTTCAGGTATAATTAAAAAAGAATGAGTAAAGAGAAAGCCACCCGCCTTAGAGCCTTTGGGCTGTGAGAGCTAGCAAGTTACCTCCTCCACAGTGACCCCTTTCACTGAAGTATGACAGCTAGAACAAAGGCCCAGGGTTTCAAAGAAGGATCAAGAGACACATGCCAGGGTCCAGCAAAAGGCTGGTTTCTCCTCCCTCTCTCGCTGTGATTGCCTGGGCTTCTCTGCAGGATGACAGTCTGGCCAGAGGGAGAACCCAGCCAGTGTCCCAGGTTCCTGCAGTCTTGCTGGACTTTTCAGTGTGATGGGGTTGATGGGGCTGACTCCTGGGACCTTCACCTCCAGGCGCAGTCTGACTTCTAGTGTCACGTTTGCAATCAGGGCATGGCTCAGGGGGCCTCCTATTATAGTCTTTCCTAAGATGGCCTGGCTTTCTGCTTGTGAGTTTAATCACTGAGTTCTTGTGGGCCCTGAGAATTAGATTTAAGGTCAATTTATTTTAAGGCTGCAACCACAGCAACCCCTTTCTCTTGGTCTCTTAGTTTCCTTCCCCTGGCCTCTTTATAAAATACTGAGGAGAGGGGCAAACCACTCAGGTCCCCTCCTGTCTATTGCTAGGACAGGAGCTTTCTTTCCCCCAATAAATATATTCTGCTCTTAGCCTTCATTTGTTCTTAAAATTCATTCTTCAGTTTTAGAGAACATAGACTTGTCACAGATGCTACTTCCTAGCTTTGGGGTAGATGTCTGAGCTAAGTCTAGAAAGATGTGTCTGTTCATACTTTGGTCTTGGATCTACTTGTGTTAACTTTTTTATATGGTGTGAGAAGAACTTGACAGAAATAACATCTGGCCCTTGTGTTTGGAAAGTTTTTTAAAGGTCTCACTACACATCTTGGACTCATAAATGATTCTCCTGTCTCAGCCTCCCCAGTGCTGGGATTACAAGCATGCACCACCACACCTGCTTTTGTACACTGGCATGGTGCCCCCAGGGCTCAGGGGCCAGCACGGCCTGTGGTGCCAGGATGGAACCTGGGTCCTTGCACTTGCCAAGCCGACACTTAGACTGCCAAGTTACCACCCCAGCCCCATGCTTTTTATTTATAGCCAATGTTAAATGTTCCAATATGGAGGGCATGGAATAAAATAGTATAATATTACTTAAGCCAGTAAGTAAAAAGGTATTTGGCAAGCTACAGAGAACAAGTTTATGTTAAAGAGATTCTTTTACATCTCTTTTAATATATTGGTCTTCTTTCTGATTATATCCTAGCCCATCAGTATGCAATTTACTTTCCAAGTTAAAAATGATAGGAAAACCGTCAAGTGCAACTAGAATTGCTTTCAAAATGTCATTACGTGTTATTCTATAGGATGCCATCCTATTACCTCTCATTTCAATGTAATTATTTTGCATAAAAGTGAAAAGAAACATTGACTTCAAATTCTACTTATCATAAAGTTTTCAAATCTGTATTTCTTCAATCACTAATCATTACAAATGAAATCATAGTGACAGCCCTGGTGAAAAGATTTGCTGCTTGAGTATTTTTAATATTCATGAAGAGCTTTTATTATCTCCATATACATTCTAGTCAGTGTCATTATTACTTTAATATGAGAAATCAAATCATTATATGACCTTATCTAGTGAATGAATATATACCTGAAAGTTTTATTTTACATAATTATAGATTTCAAGACTGTATAATTTGTTGCTTACCAATAAAATTCAGTAAAATATTTAAAGTCAAAAAATGGACAATCTACCATGCTCTTCCTTTCCAACTTGGGCCAGGCAGAATGGTTCCAACAAGGAAGGGTGGTGGGAAGAAACAGGGCCGCTTAGCCATCAATGAGGTGGTGACCCAAGAATACACAATCAGCATTCACAAGTGCACCTAAAGTGGGCTCCAAGAAGTGTGCCCCTTGAGCACTTCAGGAGATCCAGAAGTTTGCCATGAAGGAGATGGGGACTCGAGAGGTGTGCATGGACACGGTGCTCAATAAAGTTGCCTGGGCAAAGGAATAAGGAATGTCCCATACTGTATCCAGGTACAGTTGTCCATGAAACAGAATGAGGATGAAGATTCACCAAGCAAGTGTATACCTTGGTAACCTATGTCCCTGTTACCACGTTCAAATATCTCCAGACAGAGAATGTGGATAAGAACTAACTTTGAAATAAAGTTACAGAGCTGCTAAAAGAAAAAAAAAAAAGATCTAAAAATACTGAGGAGAAAATTTCACTATGAAGTGTACTATCTGGAGCAAAAGCCATCTTTTATAGCATTTTCCTAATATCTGAGGCTTACTGAGTAATAACTTTGTCGTTAAGAATAATCTGTCCTATGGAGTCAGGAGCCAAGGCTATGTGCTTTAATTAGTGCTTTTTGTAGACAATATAAGAAAGAAGAGGCATTCTCGTTTTTCTCCTGATGAATAGTTGATAATTTAAAACAATGAAAGGATGTAGCTCTCATCCTCATCAGACTTTCCAGAATCTGTGTCTCCTACTCTAGTCTCCCGTCTGGTTGGTAGGCTGGTAGGGACTTGCTGTAGGCACTTCTTGGACTCTGGTGGAAACTGACTGTTCCACTGGCTGTCTGTCTTCTAGTCAGTTAGAACTGATAATATGATATTCACCTATGAATATATTAGTAACTTATAGTGTTACTTGACTCTGATTAGAAGTCAGTATTTAGAAACAGCATTGCATCTTTCCAGTCTAATTCACAGGGTTTGAGTACGTTCCCTAAAGATAGTAATGTACTTATTAGGGTTTTATAAAACCTTTCCAGATCTTTTTTTATCTGCTTGGGGGGGGGGTTACTGCGAGAAAAGCACATGTGAATGTTATTATGTTCAAATTTGCCATTTACTTCTTGTAAGGGACATTTTCTGGAAGGGCTTGAAGAAAATCAGCTACAGGTGGGTATTGCCCATTAGGAGGCTTAATCATGGCTTGCTTAGAAGCCTCGCCCTTAGACCCCAAAGAGTAAGAGGGAAGGACCTCAGAGTGTAATAGGCAAATGAAGAAAATCTTAGGCTTGGTAATAATGGGGGAGTCTTTCATTACAGTTGGCTTGAAAACATAGTCCTTAGGTTCTGAAGGGCAAAGTTGGGGGAGCTTCACTTACTGATAGTTGATCAGATTGTACCTTGAGGGCTAGAAGTGTCTGGTCTTCCTGTGGTTTGCATTTTTACACTATGAACACAAATAAGGGTCATCTCTTAATACAAATAAGTCTGAACATAAGATAATTCTCACCGTTTCCCCTCCATCTTATAGTACAATCCTAGTTGTGAAATAGCATCCTGATCAAAACTTCCTTCTATATTTCATTTTGGCTCTAGGAGGTAGACAGGGCTTGCATAGATGCAGAAAAATATTAAACCAGTAACTTTCAATATGTAAGGGTCAAACATTTTCCATTGCTTAGGAATACATTCTAAAGGAGTAAGAGCTATTTACATTGCCTATCTCAAATACAACAGAAAAAAAATTGCCACCCCTTCCATTTCTACTTGATTTCTCTATCCTCAAGGCTTCTCCCAGGTGAGTAGCTCCAGAGCAGGTAGATGCTGTCTGGGGGATAAAAGACAAGCTGTGGTCTAGACACCTTTGCAAGCTCGAACTCTGTCTTCTCTGGAACTCATACTCCTAATTCTATCAGGTGCTCTAAAAGTTTAAGCTATTATTGGTTACAGCTGCAACAGTAAAGCTTTTTTTAAAATTAACATGTGCCTCATTCCATTAATAATGTAGAAATATTCATAACAGCATTTTTTTAAAATATGTAGAAAATTATTCTACATTACAGTATTTACATTACAGTAAAAC
>PVKN010043405.1:0-10243 GCA_004027915.1 Capromys pilorides
CCATGAAGATAAAGGGATAGACAGAGTGTTTATGAACAAAATCCAAACTGCATAGGAAATACTTCTAAGTATCATCGATTGAGATCTCATCTTTTTGAAAAGCTTCTGCTCATCAAAAGAAATCACTAACAGAGTAAAAAGAAAATCAATGATTTGGCAAATATTTTTCCACCTGTTCCTCAGACAAAACACTTCTATCTAGAACATATAAAGAATTTAAATATATCAGGCCTCCAATATTCAAACACTCAATCTGAAAATGGGCATCTGAGATGAACATAAACTTCACAAATGAAATACAAACGGCAAATAAATATATGAAAAATGTTCAACATCACTGGTAATTCAATAAATGCAAATTAAAACAACACAGAGATTTCATTTCACCCCAGAAAAAAATGGCTACTATCAAGAAATCAACCAATAATAAATGCTTGAGGGACCGTGTGAATAAAGGAACCTTTCTCCACTGTTGGTAGCAGTGCAAGCTGGTACAGCTATTGTGGAAATCAATGTGGAGATTTCTCAGAAACCTAGGGTTGGAAGTCTCATTCAAGCCAGTTATTGCCCTCCTAGGCATTTTTCCAAAAGAAATGAAAACATCATGCCACAGTGATATAAGTGCACCCATGTTTATAGCAGCGCTTACTTTATAGCCCAGGCTGGGCTTGAACTCACAATGTTCATCCTGCCTCAGCCTCCCAAGTCCTGGGTGTGCACTACCATGCCTGGCTCGCTACTTTGAAAAAAGGTGTAATTCCCAATTAAAAGTTCCTTGAGTGTTATTAGTATTTTGCAGGAAGTTTCCTATTTGAAATATACATGTATGTGCAGAAAATTAAGAGAGAAAAATAAAGGCATTACTGGCTGAGGCTAGTTTGAGTTTGCAGATGTGGGTAGGAGCATAAATAATGTGAATATTACTATTTGAACTGTGGGACTACTGCCTTTTACTCACCTAGACCTGGATGACACCAGAGGACCAAACCTCTTGATGTCTGTCCTGGGGCCTAGTGCCTGGAGGCAAGGTTGGAGAGAACCTGTACAGTGGATACAGATAACTTGACTCAGTATCCTGTCAATCATACTGATAGTCATGCTCTGAAAGACCCAATGTGAGGTGCCCTTAGCTTGACACACATATGAAATCCTTAAGTCCATTCCACTCTTGAGCATTTTTCCTTTCCACCCCCTGACCGCTGCCATTCTTCTACTATGTTCTTGCGGCTTTCCTTTTCACCAGGATGGGCCTGCTTGCTCTGAGTATAACTCAACCCTTTAAGTGCTATTCAAATTAGCTGCTTTTTTGTACTGCTGTGTGCAATGTACAATTCTTTGTCGTGCATAATAATCTGAAACGCATCCTGAAAAACATCACCCACATAACACAAGTGCGTGTGTGTATGTATGTGTGCATGCAGATGCTTATGTTTACATAGACTGTGACTATCAGTGTTTTTGAGTATGTGTGCTATTGAGGATTGAACCCATGGCTTTTATACTGAGCTGCATCCCTAACCATTTTAAAATTTTTAAAAATCTTAGACACAGTTTCTTAGTTATTAAGTGGTCCAGACTCAAACTTCCATCCTATTACCTTAATCTCCCAGGTTACTGACATTACAGGTGTGTGCCACCATGTTCAGTATCAGTGTGTTTTATTTATAGTATTGAGACCTTTGTACTGAAGTATATCCGTTGTCTTTTTTCATTTTTCTTGCATGCTTTGTATGTGCACTTACTCAATTTGTCTTTTGGTTCATTTCTGATTCTCTAGTGCACAAGTTGGTAATGAGAAAAATACAGTTAGAAACAATTAAGCTGAGGAAATCACTTCCTATTTATTTATTTATTTATTTCCTTTATTAACAGATGCTTGCAGTTAGTTGACTTTTTTGAAAAAATCAAGTTGTAAACTTTTATTACAAACTAAAAATGAAGTTCTTAAAAATCTCAACTTGACCAGATAGGAAACAATTTAAAAACCTTTAAAGGTGTATTGAGAAAAAGTAGGCTTTTTAAAAAATCACGTTTGTCATTACCAAAAAGAGACATTTTTAGGTAAAAATAATAAAAACCCCATGGTGCATAGATAATGCAGATAGTTCTAGTTATCCAGCCAATGGGCAAAAAGCAAGCAAGTAAGGTCTTCGGTTCCAATATTTGTTCATTTCTTTCTTTTTTTTTTAAAGTTAATTTCTTTTATTATTTGCTATAGATGTTTGACATGGTCTCCAGTAAGGCAGAGACATGACATGCTTCACGTTCATTTTGTTCATTTCTTATTGCTGGAGTTTCCTATTCATTTCTTTCTTGCTGGATAACTAAACCGTTTGATAGTAGAGATGTTAAGCCCGCATTTGCTCAGCCCCGCCCTGCTCAGGCTTGGGAGCACACACATCCTCAGCTGGTGGATGGGCTGCTTATGTCTCTTTGCCATCTTGTGCTTTAGGGTTTTCCAGGCATCTGCATCGGTTATTGAAGTTGCGAGGGTACCGATGGTATCGACATTGTTGGGGTGGCTGCTGACCTTGGGTCTCATCTCCTTGATTTTCCTTATCTTCATTGTCATCCCCTCTAGGCTGTCTTTGGTGAGGAGGGCCCCTGCGGAATCATGGTCTATAACCTCTTTACATATTCTGTCTCACTTGTCTACCTTGTTCTCCTGCACCCTGGTTGTCAGCACCCTCCATCACTTCTCCTTGCACAGAAGGGTTGGAATACTGTGGTCGATGCTCATAGGGTCTCCACATGTAGTAAGGTGGTAACCTTTGCCTGCAGTAAGGCCAGCATTGTTGGGCCTGGCTTTCGGGAGCGCTCTCCGATCCCCCATTCTTTTCCCACTATTCTGGTAATTCTGCTGGTAATTGCATGGAGGACCCCTACGACATGGATAGTGCTTATAATGGTTATGATTGCTATGTATTTACTGCCTTGAATTGGAACTCCACCAGGGCCTGTAATATTTGCTGCCTCCACACCCTTTTCTCCTTCAATAACATCAAACTCCACAGTCTCTCCGTCTCCTACACTGCTAAGGTACTTCTTAGGGTTATTCTTCTTTATGATAGTCTGGTGTACAAATGCATCTTTCTTGGTGTCATTCCTGTTGATGAAGCCATATCTCTTTCTTACATTGAACCGTTTTACTGTTCCCAAAACAGTCTTGGCGATGACCTTATTGTCCTTGCCCTCAGGCGCTGCCCATGGGAGGCTGCCCAGGCCGCTGCTCCTTGCACTGCTGCCTGTGGTGCACGGCTTGGTGTCAGCAGCCCTGAGGGCCATGATGGCGGGTGTGGGGGAGGTGGGGGGGTGAAGGGGCAGCTGATGGCTGCTGGGTCTTGGCCTCACTGCTCCTGGTTGTGGTGATGGTGATTGAGGCCAGCTGCACCAGCTGAGGCTCCTCCAGGGTGTGATGGTAAGTAGGCCGGTGGTGGGGCTGCTCAGGGCTCTCTGGGGTCTGCTCTCCGCTCCTGCTACTGACTGAACTCCATCCATTTGATTTTAAAAAGCATTCTAGGGACATTCCTCCTTCAATTATCCTAAAGGAGGTATAAAACTACACAACAAAAATCCCTGGTAATCTCTTATGTTCTAGGAGAGAGCACAGGCATAGTGTATCTCCTAGTTTGTTTTTTATTTTTCGCATTTTAACATCTGTCTTTAGATGTGCTGAGGAATTCTTTCATGATTGCTGTCATTTCTTTTTTTTTTTTTTTTACATGAGTGATTATTTCTTATCTTATTTCCTCCATAGCCTGATGAAGTTGTTTCTTAACTTTAGTTGCTCTCATTTCAGAAATTTCAGGTGTGCAACTTCTTGTATGTCCTTGATTCCTTGTTCTGGGTGGGCTGGAGGTCTGAGATTGCCTTTTGTTCCTTCATTTTCATATTTTTGAAGCTTCCAATGTTCACCTGAACTCAGCAGCGATGGTAGGGAGGCAAGGCATGGATCAGCAAGGATCCCATAACAGTAGAGGTGCAGAGTAGGCTCAAACAGCTCCTGCTTTCCTGCATTCAGTGTGACTTCCACCACTGTGAGACACAGCTCAGGAAGTCTTCAAAGATTATGGGGGTGGGGCAGAGGTTCACAAGGCTCTCCTGATAATGAGGATGATGCAGAAAGAAAAAACTGATATGAAGTGGATGACCTCCAATAGGGAACCTCCAAATGATATAGGGAAAACCGATCCCCAACCTGAAAAGTACCTGGGACAAGTTTGTGTTCTCTAAACTGAAGATTGAATTTCAGGAACAAATGGAGGTAATGAGCAGAACATATTTATTGAAAGAAAAAAAGCTGTCTGAGAGAGGGACAGGAGGGGGCTCCGAAATGGGTGTCCCTGGGAAGCTGTTTCTTCCAGGGACTTTTATGGAGAAGACATGGAACTCATTTAGGTGGGTATAAGGTGGGACAAAGACTATGGTCAACCAATGAGATTACAAACACCATTGCTCAGGTAAAATTGATTAAAATCAGATCCAATGGGAAGGCAAGTTATGTAGCAAGTGGGCAAGAACACCACCTATTGAGCTTGGGCTCATGACTCTTTCTAGGCTCTTTCAAGGTGATTGATACTTCTTTAGCATATCAATCCCTGATGCCCACCCTTAAGGAAGTGAGTAGTTTTGGTTTACTCTTGTCTTGAGATCTGGCCCACGGGGGACAAGTGTCTGTCTCTAGTTCCAAAGTCACTTTGTCTTCCACATCATCTTTGAGGGCCTGGCCCTGCCTGACTACCTATAATATTTCTATCTAATTCAGCTGCCAACAACACGAGGACAGTGTAGAGATCATTGAGTCTCCTGCATCAGTAAGGGGATTGGCTGTAGCTCAGCAAGGCTCCTGTGACAGCAGGAGTTTGGTGAAGGGCTCACCAGGGCCCATAGCTTTCCAGGGTCAGCCTGCCTTCTGAGGTGACAGTGGTGGAGGGCATGGGTTGCAGTTCAGTGAGGTTTCTGCAAGAGTGGGGGTGACAGAGCAGGGCTTACCAGGGCTCTGTCTAGCCTTTCAGTCACCTTTACTCTATTCCAACCTTATTTAGGGTTCATGAATTAGCACTACATCTCATGCTTGTGATTGAGGTTAGAAGTGAACTGTGGGATAGATATGTGTGTTGAGAGCCCCTGAGATAGCACAGTACCTTGACAGATGTTCCTGTCAATCATATCAAAGATTTAAGGGAAACCCCTGGGCTGAGATGCATATCCTTTACATTCTAAAAGCCTGAATTATATGGATGCTGATCTTGTGTGCTTCGTGCTTTACTCCATGTGCAGTGCTTTTGCTTTCCTGCTATTCTGGCACCACTTCTCTGTTTGTGACCTATTTGTTTCCACAGACTTGCCCTGAGCACAACTTCCTATAATTTTTAATAAATGTATTTGCTTTCCATTTGCTGTTGAGTGTGCACTTGCAATTCATCTTCCCCTGTACACAAAAGCTTGTTTTATAACTTTTAAATAAATGCATCAAGCAGTAACAAATTAAAAAAATTAAAGATTAAATTTATTTGGAGAAAAACATGTCCTCTAACTCAAGTGATAGGATTTTATGTCTCAAGACCACTATCTCCCTGGTAATAAGCCTACAGATCACAAATTATTTTTATAGAAGATAGTTTTTGTGCAAATTTTACATGTGCTGAGGATCTTTTTTTTTTTTTTTTTCTCTGTTGTCATGAGGATGAAACTGAGGGCCACATGATGCTGGGCAAGTGGCCTAAAATTGAGCTCTACTCCTAGTCCTTGTTATGAAAATAAATTACTGTTCCTTGATGCCTCATCTTTAAAGTCAACAATGCAGGCTTATAAAATATTGTTCCTGTTTCTGTTAGAGATTGAAACACTCAATTCATGGTAGGTTGTCACTGGCTCTCATGTCCTTCATTCACAATGTGAAATCCTCAAATAAATTTTGGGAAAGTAACCAAAGAAAAATTGGACTAGACGATCTGAGCTTGATGGAGGCTTGTGATTTTACATCTTATGTAGATTATCTCAAGTTTGACCTTGCATTTCTATTCTTTTACCTGTGGTCAATTTCTCCAGAGGAAGGATAAAATAGAGGATAAGAACTGAACATCCACTCTCTATTAAAGTTGAGTGGGCCAAAAATAGTCCATGTTTTTGTGTATAGTGAGAAAAGAATTGCTAAGCATATATCCTATAGTATGTAATATGTAGCCTGGTTTATTAAAGATCATTGGATGGTAGCGGTTGGAATAGGAAAAAAGGGAAAGGGAGAAAAAGAACTTGATGTGAAATAGGAAGAAAATGTTCAAACGGAGAGAACAAAGGGAAAAGGGGGAAAGGAAAGAAGGGGAATGTAAAAAAATAAGAAAAGAAGGAAAATATGGACACAAGGCTTTTGTAAATGGGGAGAGGAGGAGGGGTTGAAGGGAAATAAGGGGCATGGGAGAAAATTTATATCATATGTAGGTGCAAATTCTTCATCATGAATGTGATCCTTACGTATATCTAAATTGAACCAATTAAATCTGATTTAAAAAGGAACCTGCCAACTGGGATTTCCAGCATTTAAAGGATCAGACACCTTTGATTTTAGGTACCTCCCAATGCATTTCTCAATGGTGTCAGTGTCCAGGGCATGTCATACTCTTAGGCTCTTGTTATTTTATTTTGCACCTCTTTTAGGACATTGGAAGAGTGGATAACCATTAGGGTGGTGTTTACAGTTGAATGTGGGGAAGGGAGTGGTTCACTCAACTTCCCCATTTCTAACTATACTATCTGTTTTGGTAATGGAAGCATCTAGAGCCATTAGGGTGGAGTATTTACAGTTGAATGGAGGGAAGGGAGTGACTCACTCAAAACTTTATTTCTAACCACACTGCCTCTAGTTGGAAAATTCCATCTTTTTCAACCTTTGCAGCATCAGTGACAGCCTCTGCTGTCAGGTTTCCCAGTACATCATCCTTTAACAAGTGTACTGAAATTGTACCTTTCCTGTGAGGAAGATTTGAATGGGTCTGTTCTTTGAAAAGGGCTTGTTCTACATATAAATGCAATTACATATGTTGTTTTTGTGGCAAGAGATGATTGACAGATGATTTGTTTTCATCACAGTAAAATCCTGGTTGGGCAAGGGGCACCAGAACAGAGGCTCTGGCAGCTGGAATTGAAGTGTAGAGCTGGCTCTTTCTCATTGAGATGATAGTGAAAACTGCCAAGTCAGAATTTGAAGGCTAATCTTTGTACTCACATACTCTGTGACTTGACTAGTGTTTCTGTGATGGGTACTCATTGAGGTAAATTCTTTGTAAATTAGGAACAGGGAATTCAAGACTACTCAGTAGTTTAAAAATTACAACATTAAGCCCACATGTCTGGCAAATTCCCCCTGATATTGATGAGTTCATTTTATAACTGCTCTTGGTAATAGAACATGGTATTTGTGTGGATCAAAAGCTGATAACCTCAGAATGTGTTAAAATGTACTAACCTAAGTCAAAGTGATTCATGTTGATGTATGTGTACCTAAGGAAATCAGCCCCTATAGGTGATAATGAAGTTTAGGCCTGACTACCTGTTGAACCATATAGGAATGTAGTTAATGATTTCATTCTGCTAAAGGTCGAAGGAAGTTCGTTCAGTTCTTGTACTCAATCTGTTGTCTAGTTAATTTGTAAATTGTGCCTGTATACGTTGGTTGGTTACAAAAGATTAATTTTAAAAATCAGTACATGCTAAGTGGAAAGTAGTTTCTATATAAAAACCCTGCTCTTTGTCACTTAGCATGCTTCTCTGTCTTCTCTCCTGTATGAGTTGAAGTCAGGAAGGCCCTGAACTTGGTGTTAAAGGCTCAAATTTAAATTGTAATTTGGACTCTGGTCTGGCCTCTGTTTGAGAACCCATAATATTACAAAATATTTTGCATCAGCTTCCCACATTTACAGTTCAGAAAGTTGAAAATAGCAGAGTCTGATGATGTTATGAGATTTGGGGAACCTGGAGACTCCTAGAGGTGATTTCTAGGTTCTTTCTATCCCAAAGAATTGAGTGAAACAAGCATAAATGTTGGGAAATCTTCACATTGATTAAAGGTTTTAACCGTCCAAACCCACAAGCCTAGGGGGAAAAATGGGCTCTGCGGAATGAACTTGAGTGAAGTAAATGTAGGGAAAATATAAAAATAAAAGTAGGCTCTATAATAAAGGACTCACTACTGTGAAAAGATGTGATAGTAAATGCTAATCCAAATGTCCCTTTTTTATATTTGTCATGCTGATGCCAAGCAGGTCATGCTATCAAAAATATGTTAAACTCCTTGAGAAGTCCATATGCAAATATTTATGAGTTGTTCTGCACATGTCTTAGGATTTTCTCACACATTATTTTCTAACCAATTTTAGCCACATCCTAACTTTCTGTTTTAGTT
The DNA here is from genome assembly GCA_004027915.1 of Capromys pilorides. Taxonomy (NCBI): domain Eukaryota; kingdom Metazoa; phylum Chordata; class Mammalia; order Rodentia; family Capromyidae; genus Capromys; species Capromys pilorides. The sequence continues at coordinate 8,402 of PVKN010043405.1, forward strand.
TTCCTTGAGAGAAACATATTCCTATGGCTCATTATGAGGTGCTGAGACAGTGGAAGTTTTTATCTTCGTATAGCTACTTCCAATCAGGAAGGGGTTACGAGCTCTGCCTACTGGGAATGTGCTCTCCAACTACCTTGGGATGTGATTCACTGGATGGATTAAAGAAAAAAAACTGTTAGAAGACAATGACAAAAAGTTAGAAACTGCTGAATTGTAATTTTACTATTAAGTTGCAGACAGCCAAATATGAGGATCAGGTCAGATTTATATACTTCCTGTGGATGAGAACATATGGTAAAGAGGAAACTCAGATAAAATATTGAGAGGTGAGAGCCATGGGCTTAGCAAGATCCTAGTTATTTATCTATAGTTGGAACAGCATCGCAGTCTTCTTTTTTGAAGAGAAATCTCAGTTCTTCCCAATGCTCACAGAAATAGCTTTTCCCTTTAATGTGATCTATTTCTTTCAACAATTTAGGTGCACCTGACATGATCCTAGAAAGTTGAATCTAGCTGTCTATCTCTGCCACCTTTCTGCAGTGGATGTGCCAAGGATCATAGCAAGGAAGGTCTTCCAATCCCTTTTTTCTAGCTTTTATGAGCATTTGATCTCCAAGGTGGATATTAGGTGATTCCATTGGGTCAGGAAGCTACCAGGTCTACAGTTGGAGAGTCTGTTATACTTGATAAGATAGTATAAGAGCCTGCTGGTCTCTGGATTTACTATCATATCAGAAGATAACTGTGACCTCCCATATAACATTTCAAATTGACTCAAATTTAGTCAAGTTTTGTGGATGTTATGAACCCTTATGAAAGGTATTGGCAATAATCTGAGCAAGGACTCAGAGGTCTCTTGGCAAAATTTTGTCAGAACTCATATTGGAGGTCTGGCTGATCCTCTCTACCTTTCCAGAAGACTGGGTCACCATGTGGAATAGAGATGGTATTTCTAAAACTTTTATCATGCCCTGAGTTATTTGAGAGGTAAGATAAGGACTGTTTTCATTCTGGAGGGGTAAAGTTTGTCCAAAATGGGGTTTCCATAAAGAGCACCATAACTAACTCTGTAGCCTTTTCTTTATTTTTTTCTTTTCTTAGCATAAACATTTATTTGCTAACCAAAGAGATGATCCTGATGAAACCAACACTTTGAGATAGTTGTACATAAAAAGCTTGTGATAAAGGTAATTGATCAAAATAATGACAAAAAATGTACGGAGATTTGTTCACTGAACTGAGTTTATTCGTCTCGAAGCTAATTCCTATGAGAAAGTAGAATAAGTATTCCATTGGCACTTGGCCAGTAATTAGCTTCTGTAGCCTTTTCTGAAGAGGTAGAGAAAACTTAAATCCAGCTTGCAAAGGTGTCAATTAGGATCTATATCTGCTCAAATGCCCCACATGGTGGCATGTGGGTAAAGTCTAATTGCCAGTCCTCTCCAAGTTAAGGAGGTAGTTTAGGCTAACTAGGGTTATTGTAGACAAAGAATGGACAAGTTTCCCGATCTCTTCAGTGGTTGCTGCTAGTACTAGTCTTATGAAAATTTTAGTGACCATTTCTAATGTAGCATCTTTTCCCATATAGAAAGAATCATGAAGGATTTTTCTTTCCTTTTTTGATTAGGTTGGCTAGGGATTTATGAACTTTACTACATACGTGATGTGGACAATTTACTTAACATCTAGTTTATTTATATATAACACAGAGACAATAATACTCACACATCACAATGTTTTGTGAGGATTAAATGCTTTCTCAATGTTATTTTAATATATGTGGTTTCAAGAAGAAAGGTGACTGAATGGGGGAAGGGTTTGAGCTGGTAGAGATCAACAGTG
>PVKN010043406.1:0-10242 GCA_004027915.1 Capromys pilorides
TGGCAAAGTAATTGTATTAGTTTTTTTCAGGTTGTCAGCTATAAATATATAAACATTATTTTTTTTTTTTTCCTGTGTCTCTGTAAGGCTATTTGAGTTCACTGTCATGGGCTTGCAGCAAATGGTGAGATTAAATTTCACTTGATGTTTTCATGGGGAATATGAGAGCTCTGGCTGGTCCTTTTACTGGAATGCTTGTGAGACTGTAATAGGTGGCACAGTTTTAGCATTGTCTTATTATTGAGGGTTCATCATTAGACACAATATTTATGGTAACATTTGGTAATTTAATTAATTGCTGCTGATGTTCTCGTAATTTCATTTTCATTGTGCTTCTGTGGAATCATAAACAAAAGGTTAAGTGCCACATTAGGTTAATTTACTGGCCTTTGATGTTTCCATCTGTGACCTTACATTCAATACAAAGCATAAATAAAATGGTTCTCCTATGGTTATGGTCCACAGACAATGCTCCCTCCTAGACAGAACTGCCTTTCTTTTGTTGTTAAATTTTTGGGTATCTCAAAACTCACTTAATTCATAGACCATTACACAAACCTAGATATCTGAGTTTCTCTAATTTATGAGAACCAATGAGGTCAGTTCAGAGGGGGAAGCTACCACTGAAAGAAGTGATCAGACAAGAGTATAATTGAAAAGCAAGGAGAAAGTATTTAAAATTAATAAGAAGAGATTTTTACAAGATTTTCCACACATAACTGGCTCCAGGCCAAACAGAATACTTCTATTCTAGAGCTGACATTCCTTAACAGTAATATTACAATGACCATTTTCGAAAGTAGTCCACACTGGGCTAAAAGATATATGGTTTGCCACTATATTTATTTTTCTGAATAACCTGTTGCACACCTTTTGCAGAAGGAATAGCTCAGTCTTCCCAATGGAAAGCATTATACATCATGAGGACAACTGTTTAGCCTTATTTTTTCCCTGCTCCTCAAAGAATATGTATGATAGAACCTTTATACCCCAAGCAACAGAATAATTTTAAAAAATAAAATGTTCATAAAAGGCCTGAAGAGAATGCTTTTGTTAGAATCAGTGCAGTATAGACAGCTTTTACCATCTAGACATAGACATTTAAACTAATTCAAATGAATCTTCCCTGATTTTTAATAGAAGTGCAATTGCCTGATATTTTTAACATGATCATTTTAATATATTTGTACAAAGCTGGCATCTTATTCCATTGTAACTAATAGCGCTAGGAGAATCTCTTCCTTTTGATAGTATTTTCCAACCTAATCTTTGAATCAGAAGAAGGCCAATTTGTTAATGAAGAGGTGCCTTATGGCTGCCTGTGGAGGGGAGGCTCCATTCATAAACCCACTTGTTAGGTGACACACTGACGACTTTGGAATGGTGACTCATGGCCTTTACAGCCATTTACCTGTAACTACCCCACTGACCTGTGAATAAATTTTATTTATCTTAATATTATTTTCATGCTCAATAAGGATAATAAACAACCCTGTCAGTGCCTCCTGGTGGCCATTTTCCTCTTTTTTATGTGTCCTGAGGGTCTCAAATTATTTGCAGGAAAGGGAAGAAAAGGGACTTTAGAAAAGAAAATCCCTCTCACACTTACATTTGCCTCTTATTTTTGAGAGAATTCTGAACTGAGTTAGGTCTTTGGGGGAAGGGGGGAATTCTGCTTTAATGACACTAAATGGAAACCTAGGTTATAGCTAAATCTCAGGGGCCCAGGGAGATATAGCCCACTGACCCTCTGATAAGTCAAAGTTGCTGCAGGACAAAGGGCCTCCTGAGGGCGTTGGCGGGATGTGGGTCACCACTCTATGCCACTGGGAAGGCACAGTTAAAGCCCAGGTGCGGACAGCAAACTGGGCCTCGCTCCTGTGGAGCTGATCTAGCGTGCTTGGAAGGTACGCTTACACTTTGAGGTAGTTGCAAGCATTGTGTTGCTCCTCTAAGAAATTCAGAGCAACCTTGGTTTTGCAAGGCGCGCGAATTTCTCCAGCAAACAGTACAGTACAGCAGACCTGTGGCCCCTGTGGCAGCACCGACCAGCTCAGCAGAGCAAGATCTTGTGGCTGGGAGGCACCGGAGACTATTTCACAGCCAGGACCAAGGCCGCTGCTGCGTGCAAGTCAGGAGGCTGTGGTTCAGAAAATCCTCTCCTGAGTGTCCTAGGGCTCACCAGCATGGGCTCGGACATAGCCGCCCTCCTGGCCGCCTGCATGCGCGCCCTCCTACTCCATCGATTAGAGTTTGGGTTCCTTGTTTGGGTGCGTGTCGTTTTGTCACGTAAATCTACCTGTCTCAACTTTTCCTCCTTCCCTGTGCTCTTCTTGGGCTGAAAACTAAGCCAGAGTTTGCGTCCTGAAATAGACTACACGCGAGCGAGTTTTACCGCCTCCGCCTTGGGTTCGCCCACTTGGAACTTAACTTCGGAGCCGCTTTCTCCCCGGAGCTCTTGTCGATCTCCCTGGAGTTTTACACACTGACACTCACATTTCTGGCTCCCCAAGCCCTTTCCGGTCAGGAGAAATAGTAAGCGACACTATGCTACTAGGGATCCCGCGGCCAGGGCGGTTTTCGGATCCGGGATCTCCCCAGAACCCAAGCAGATCGGGTACCCAGCGTCCGGCTGCGCTCGCGCACCGAGTGCGGGTAGGGACTACGAAACGACCTTCTCAGTGCTCAGGGCGCCCTCTTCCGAACTCGACCCCCGCCTTTCCAGTGTGGCCCGGCGTCCCTCTCGCCCGGGCTCCCCAGAGCGGGTGGCCGCGCCCTTCCTACACGGGCTCCCACCCCCTTTCCGGGGTCTCCACCCTCTCGCCAGCACCTTCGCGCTCGCTCCCCGCCCTCGCAGCCGGCCCGTCTGCCCGCCCCGCACTCACCTGGTTGTTTTTGCAGAGATCAGCCCACATGCTGGTGCCGTCCCCTCCGCGCATCAGGACGTGGTAGGTAAAGAAGTAGATGCCCGGGATGGAGCAGGTGAACTTGCCTGTGGTGGGATCGTAGTGGTTTCCGAGGTTGGTGACTACGTCGTCGAACTTGAGCACCTCGTAGCCTTCGTGCTGCCGCTTGAGGCCGGCGTAGAAGGCAATCTTGGGCACCGTACTGTAGGTGGCCGCACTAATGGCCCCAGCTGCGTTCAGGCCGGGCGCCCCGGGCGGGCCCGGCAGGCCTTGGCGGCCGGGCTCTCCCTTCTCACCCGGGGGCCCCACGGGGCCCGGCGGACCGGGCTCTCCGGGGGGCCCACGCGGGCCTGCCTTCCCTGGCCTGCCGGCCTCGCCCTTGGGGCCCTGGATGAAGGTGGGCAGGGACTGCATGAGGCCGCGATCGGGCGTGGCAGCGGTGCTGGGCGCCTTGGTGCCGCCGTAGGGGTCGCAGACCATGCGGCAGGTGCCCAGCATCTCGTAGTGCGCCGACGTGCCGGCCGAGCTCACCAGCACCGGGATGAGGATGACCAGCAGGAGCACCATCACCACCCCCAGCGCCCCGGCGGCGATCAGGCGCCTCCTGCTGCCCACCAGCCGGCTCAGCGCGGGGCGATCCTCTTGTCTGCTTTTGGACAAAATTTTGAAGGTTGGGCGGGGACCTCTCAGAGCCGAAAACAATCCCCTCCGAACCCCAACTCCCCTGGGCGGGCGCTCGCGGGCCGCTCCTCTGCGGCTCTGCTCCCCTCGCTGAGGCTGCGCTGAGTGACTCCAGCTGAAGTCCGGGGCAGGGGTGGGGGTTGGGGGCGGGGTGCGCGGGGCACCCTGTCGCCTCCCGCGAGCCCCTTCGCACCTGTGGCTGGCGCCGTGGGCGCGGGCACCCGGAGGGTGCAGCCAGCAGCCACCGCGTCTCGCGCTCGCCCGGGGCCGCTCACACTTTTATGCCGCTGCTGCCTGCGATCGACTTTTCCGATTTTGCAGACTGCGCCAGTTCGCACCAACTTTCCGTCTGAAGTTGCCTTTTTCTGCCTCCTCCTCTTCTTTTGCAGGCTCGGCTTGCCTGTCCCCTGCTTTTTGTTCCCCCTCCCTTCTTCTTTCTTCTTTGCAGACACCACAACTCTAGCGGAGCCGCACCCCCTAAGCAACTCGGGCCAGGCGACCCCGGGGTGGCGGAGTAGCGGCGGCAGCAGCGAAGGCGGGCACGATCGGCCTGGCCAGGCTCAGGGCTGTGCCTTAGAAGCCACCAGCGAGCAGCGCCGAGCAGCGAGCGACCGGGAGCAGATCGCGAGAGAGACTGAGCGCAGGATTCTGCTTGGGTACCACCTGCCAGGAGAAGAGGAGGCTGACAAACGCGCGCCGGAGCAATTTATAGGCACCCAAGGCACAGAGGAAGGGGAGCCGCTTTGGCATCTCCGTGCAGCATCTGCTGCGCTCATCCCACTCAGAGAGAGTTTGGCATTACTCTGACAATGTGGGATTTTTTTTTTTTTTTTCGGCCTCTCTTTTTTTCTCTCTCTGCACATGGATGAGCAGCGAGATCTTGAATCCTCCCTCGGCGAACCCAGGCGAAGGCAGCACTCTTCATGGACAAGCCTGGGGGAGGGGACAGCTGTGCCCCTGCCTGTTCCCACTTCCAGAGGCCACATTTGGAGGGAGAGGGAAAGGTGGAAGCAAAGGTGTCTTCGTTGACAATATTTCTCTCCTAGCAAACCTGCGATTAGTGTTTCAGGTGTTTTTGTAAAATGCCACTTTTAACATAAGGAGGGCCCTTTAGAATTCTCCAGATGGTACCTATGATTTATTTAACCTTCTAATTTTCCTCCCCAGCTTTCTAAATGAAATAAGGTGTTACCTCCTGAGCAGAAAAATGTGTTAAAATACCAAAGGACATTTCTCAATGATTTTAAATGGACATGTCCACCATAGGCAGGGGGATGGTCAGTTGTTTTTACAAGGCTACACAGCTGTGAGAAGAGACCTGGGTATGTCCTCCGCTAACAGGCTTCCAGTTCCAGCAACCTCTTGGCAGACAATGTTACTGGGCTTGAAGTTGCATCTAGTTAAATGTGATGCATGTATCAGAAATAATCACTAGTCGGAGTGCCTTCTGAAGTGTCTGACAGTAAAGCAAGCAACCTTTACATAAGTGGCAAACAAGATCCTCCCTTAAGATATAGGAAGAGATCTATAAACTCCACAATAGATTTTCCAAATGTACAATGGAGAAAGGTGAAATAGGAAAATATGACAACCCCCCACATTAGCAGTGAGAACAGCTCTGATTTAAATATTAGGAGAAAACCCTTTATGTAGATATTAGCTGAGTTATCCCACTCACAAATATGTGAGACACACAAGAATGGCTTTAAATAAATAAAGGAAACTGATTCGTAAAGCATACTTTTGCATTCAGGAGCAATGGTTGTCAAACACAAGTGGCATTTACTTGCCAATACAGGATGATGGCTTGGAAGACCGTTGCTTATTACAACAGGGCAAGAAGCTGAAATGAGAAACAGGCAAATAAGACTACAACAAGCAAACAACAACATCCCAGGTGACTGTGAGAAGTCCTACTGTGGGCTATACAACTTGGATATTTCCTCAGTCCCCTTTGCTCTGTGCATCTAACTTTACCCCAATCTTTTAGCTCCAGCAGATGGAAGGAAACAGAGATTCATTGACTGTGTTAAGAGGAATGCTAACAAGGCCTGGAGGTCTCCTGGGAGAATCAGCACTAAGGCCCAGCATGGCTGCTATAAAGTCGTGCTATAAAGTCGTGGATCCTAGAACTGGAAAATGTCCTACTCACTTCTCAAACCTTTAACCTTTACTTCATGATCATTTCATAAATGTGGGTCTATTTTTAAGTGTAACAATGTGTATTTCTGTACAGCTGTATTCTCACATGTTACCTTTATTACATTTATGTGTGTGTGTGTGTTTGTGTGTGTGTATATATATATATATATATTTTGTTGTTGTTGTTGTTGTTGTTGTTGTTGGACCAGGGTTCAAACTCATGACCTTGCACTTGCCATGCAGGCACTTGTGCCACGGAGCTATCTCCCTTATTTTCATATTTTTAAGCAGTGAACTTGTAGTAAGATCTCTCCTAGCTTTAATTCCTTTTTTCTGAACACATCTTATTGGTCACTTCTCAAAAATCATCTTTCTTTAAGAGTAGAAAGTAGCAAGATCTGGTACCAACAATGGAGGCTAATGTAGTCTTGAAATAAACTTTTCTTTGGTGCACTAAGTTATCAAAATCCACTGGGCCTCTTTATTACTGAGGGGAATAGGACAAAGTTTTTAAAAAGTAGGAGGAATAGATAAATTCTCATCAAAACATCAATACATGGAGCCATCTTCTGGAAGAATGCTTGTCCTAAGGTAAAACCCAGTGAGGGTCGGTACAGACCCTGGAGAAGTAGTCTTTACAGTGAAAGAGACTGAGTGAACAAACTGTGAGTAGAATCAGGGCCACCTTATAAGTTTGCTGGGATGTTCTCTATTCAGTATTAACCTTTCTAGTCCCTACTTCTAAGCCTGGAGGTTACTGGTATTAGTAATTGAGATTTTTCTCCATCTTTCCTCTGATGCCTGAGGGTCTATTTTTAAGTGTAACAATGTGTATTTCTGTACAGCTGTATTCTCACATGTTACCTTTATTACCTTGCTTTTGTGAGTGCTCTCACACTTCAAGCCTTTGATGAGATTTGGAAAAGTGCTCAATAGTCATTGTTTATAATGGAAGCATCCTTCCCCAAGCACCAGGGCCAACTTCATATTTGGTATGAAATGCATATCCATGGTTAACAATAGATGTTTGGCTTTTTAGTGAAGTAAGTTTAAGTTGTTGATTTCCTTCCTCTCTTCTAAAAATACTCCACCATAAACTTTGGGGGCAATACTTCTTGGTTCCCCCAAGATTTTCAAGGATGATGTGATAATAGGCAATTGTATATAGCTAGCTACTGTCATTTTCTACTGCTTGAATTTTGCAGAGGGCCCTCTAGAATGTTACTCATGCTTCAGCTCTTGCTCTGACAGTTTGAACAAACCATCTGATATGACATATTACTCATCCTCTTTGTATGTATGTAATAATAGAATATGTGTCAATAATTTTTTTTAATTTTTGCCAACATCAGAGAACCAAGTTTTCTCTCGTTTGATATTAATCTTGGAAATAGTCCTGGAGTCCCAGTTTCACAGCATTTCTCAATCATTTCTTAAGCAAACACCCTACTTTACATCCACATTCCTCCTGCCTCTGGGACCTTTTAGCCCAATTTGGAAGATCATACTGGGGGCTGGATGGCAATCCTGTAAATTTCATCTTCCTCCATCTCATTTCTGACACTTCTGAAGAGTTGAGGCGATTCTAAGCCCACAACTCCCACCCAGACGTGTGCAGTTCTCTAACTGTCTTCACCAAGCAGGATCTGGGCAGCACAGCCTACCCCAGTCTCTTATGAGGCAAACAGATACTTAGTCATGAGAATGATTTCCAAATCCAGAGTCCCTTCAACATAAATAGCATCTCTTGTAAGAAGAATAGAAATACAAGTTAACAATTCAAGGGTTAGCCAGAGAAGCAGATATAAAAAAATAAAAAGTAAAATAAGGAAAATTAGGAATGAATGAGCTGTTTATCTTTAATTTATTGGTCTTCCAATTACTTTTGAGGGCATACACTCTTTTTTATGTATTTAGTACAAGGTCTACAGTGTCTCACTATGTAGACTAGACTCATAATGATTCTCCTGTTTATAGCCTCCCAAACACTGGGATTACAAATGCGTACCACCATGCCCAGACTCAATGACCATCTCAGTGCACCCTGGGGATGGGGCCAGCATGGCAGGCCCAGGAAAGGACATACACTCTTTTAACTAAGTAATTATAGATTTTCAATAAGGAAGGATCTTCTTGGAATTACACATGAAAGTAGTATATCCTATGGCTTTGTGAAACAGATGTATCTTAATCTGAATCCTAGCTTCATTTAGTAGCTGGGAAAATTGCTTAATCTCTGAGCCTCAACTTCCTCTTCTATAAAATGGAAATAACACTCGTACCTAAATCAAAGGATTGTTAACATTGGATGTTAATATACATAAATAAAATGAAACTCAATTCTTACTAAGCGTTAAATAAAAACCAATTTCCATCTTCCTACATTGCACAGTTACTTGTATGTGTCCATGAGTTGCATGGTAGAAAAAATGCTTAGTAGAATAAGCTAAAGATGAAGGATTAGTTAAAATCAATGACATACAGTAGACAATAAGCATTATAGACATCGATAAAACTAGGAATAACAGAAGTTCTCCCAAAGAGTTGCCATAATGTAAATTGAAGCCAGGCAAAACTCAAAATAAGGATCACTTCACCTTCCTGCAAAGAAAAAAGTAAAGTCTCATTAAATCAAGATTTCTGAAATTCGCTGCAGTTTGATGATACACCAAGTGTTTAGACATAGAACCTAATGTAAGATACTTTTTTTTGTCCACTGGCAAGTCCCCTAAGGCAGAAAGTTGCAAACATATTTTTAAATTATGGAAGCTGTTATTTGAGAACTGTTCTATGGATGGTAATTCACCAATAAACAAATATCAGAGAGGGTTGCTTTCTAATCATCCAGAAAAACAATCACCTCATGAAACAGAAAAGTCATGACCATGTCCAGTAAGAACATCTCAAGATAAAACTCACCAGAATAGAGAGCCAGTTGAAAAGCTAGTTTGACATATATGTTGTCACAAGTTATCAAATAGGCAAATGAGAGATGGCTATTAGCAATCACTGAAAACTTGGTAATTGCAATATATGGCTTCACACTGGTCTCAAATTCAAGTTATATCCATAGGAGATGATATCTCCACATCAATGGGTTATTTGCCATGTTAGATCCTTCTGCCCTTCCTGATGGAGAAGTGAAGGGAAACTATCAAGAACGAAGTCTGAAGAATCAGCAAGCCCGAGTAGGCTGTGGGCTATGAAAACTCAGTCATACAAAAAGATAGAGCGAGTCAAAATTAAAAGCAGCTTCTGGTAACTTATGAGGAATTTCAAGTAGAAAATATATTCTGGAGACACAACTACAGTGGCCCATAGCCCTCCTCATTGCAGAGCAACACATCTTTATCAATAGCAGCCCCCATGACCAAATACTGTGCCCCTTGCAGGTATATCTAGAAATAGACATGCCCGCTTTCTCCTTAGACAGGCACTCCCATAGTTCTCAACTAGGTAAGAACAGATAGAACTTAATATCTCTATCCTAGAAAAATTAATTGTAGGGGTCATTTGATTATTTTTAATTTGTAATAAGCTACAGAGGGGAGTGGTGTGAAGTCCACCATTGTAAGTATCTGGATGTTGTAACACAATTATACACTGAATTGCAATATTTTGCAGGGAAAGTAGTTATAGAAATTCGTTATTTAGTTGGGAAATTAATAGATTTACCTGTTATTCTGAAATATGAGGGGTGGAATTCAATAAGAGTCCCACTTAGATGTGACTTTTGTGCTTCCCTTTATTCTGGATAGCCCAAAATAAAGAGAAAACTCTTCCACTTGATAATATTCACAAAGGGGCCTATTTCTTTGCTCAGGCCCTTCTAACCATGCACTGGCAGAGAGGAGGCTTGTAAGTATAAACTGCTTCATAAACACTAACAGTCCCAGGTGGTTGTGCCTTTTGTTTCCTGATGCTGCTGTGGGGGGGAGGGGGGGAGGCTTACTAGCAATCTAGCAACTTCACAGAGCCAGAACAGAGGTAAATTATTTTTTTACCAGTAGGTGCTTTTCTGAAGAAAGGTTAAAAATATATTATATTAAGGGATTAGCTGAATATGTCTGTTATCCAATAGTTTCCATAGTGTATTTATTTATACTCAAGTGTCTATATCCCACTGTGTATCATATACTTACACAAATATGTGTTATATATGTATATATAATTTCTTTACATTTACTATTATGACTTTGTTTTGTGGGTAGACCGAAGGTCTCAGTGTCAAGATGACAAAATCTAGATATTGACTGTGTATGATATTATCATTTTCTTCAGAGCTCCAGAACATGATTTCACCACCAAAATACAAACATATGACAATATATTTATTCCAGCATCACTTATTTTGCCATCAGAGAAAGCCCATGCTCATATACCCTGGGGTTAAGAGTGCCATACACATGGCTCTTGTTTAAAAGTCCTAGAGTCAAAGAGAAGGAGAAAACAAATAAAACTAAGTTAAAGGAATTTTAGGAGAAGAGTACTTCTCAGGGAAATATATATATTA
>PVKN010043407.1:0-10246 GCA_004027915.1 Capromys pilorides
GCAAAGAGCATTTTTGAAGAGATTTCATTCAGCATCAAGGAAGATCAATACTGCTTCCACTGAAAACCAAGATTATCAACCAATTTGGATTCCATGGGATAATTGCTCAGGAAAGTGGCAGCAACAATAACAAAAAGTTTCTAAAAGATCAATAATAATGAATTTATTCATTAACAGCCTGCTGTTGCTGTAGGAAAGAATTCTGGGAATCTGTACTTGACAACAAATTAGAATTATCCCAGTACTACAAAAATAAAAAATATGCAGAAAAGTCAAATTTTTAGCATATCACAAGGATATTTACAAGTATGGACACAAGCATGAACATTAATAGGTTGCAAGTTTAGCTATTTCTCTTCCACATGAAATACCAGTTTTAAGGGTCAGTGAGATAGCTCAGTGGACTGAGCACCTGCATATGCAAGCACAGAGGTTGGAATTCAATCCCTGGTACCACATTCTGCACTGGCCCCGTCCCCCACCCCCACCCCCAGCATGCTAAGCTGGCCACCAAGACTGGACATGGTGGTGCATGCCTGTAATTCCAGCACTAGGGAGGCTGACAAGGGTTGAATCACTGCAAAGTGAGACTTTGTACTAAATACATAAAAAAGACCACTTCTAGCAAAGGAAAATGAATGATATCTAAACACCAAAATTTTAAGCAGCGACCCAAAATTACATGAAAAGTAATGTTTCACTTTGTTATGAAAATATTAACTTTCAAATACCAAATAAGAAAGATTATTGAAAGGAAAGAAGTAAGATAGGAAGGAAGGATAGGAAGGGTAAAAGGGAAAAAGTTACCAGATAAAATAATTTCAACTCAGATCTCCCCTAGTCACCCAAGAAAACATTATTATTTACCTAGGCACTGTGCTTGCCACTAAAGATGTGAATCCGCTTAGGACAAAATTCACCTGCTGGTTCACTTTAAATGTTTTGGAGTTTTGAATGGTACAAAAGCAACATACAGTCACTACAAACCGTGCTTGGTATTCTAAATTTTCACTTTTGACCTTTCCCAGGCTAGCAATACATAGCCTAACATTCTCCTGAGATCCTGGGTGGTGGCAGCAGGGCACCACCTCCGGTCATCCACACTGTCATGAAGGTTAATGACGCATGCTCTCAGCGCAAGACATTGCTTAGCTAGAATGCTTGGTAGGTTAGTTATGGTCAGTGCTTTTTCGGCTTTCACTAGTTTCAAGTTTTGGTAGGTTGATCAGGCTGTAACTCTACAGTAAATCAAGGAATATCTGTGTACACTGAAGACAACTACAAGAAAACATGAAAAGAGCGATATTTCAGGTTTGAACGAGTTACTAACTCTGCCGGGAGATTTTAAAGTGGAGATGACATTTTAATTGGACCTCAGAAAGCTGACGGGAGGGTGAGGGAGTCACATAACTATTTTCTAAATATAAACTTAATTCCTAAGAAAAATTCCAGCCAGGGTTCGTTCCTGGGGCATGCTGATTCAGCAATTGAGACTGGGCATTTTGGCGTGCGCACCTGTAATCCCAGCTTGTGGGAAGCTTTAAACTGGTGGATCACTGCGCATCTGATCTAGTAGTGAGATCCTGAACACCTTGTGACCCTTTCCTAGAAAATACAAAAAAGGCAAAAAGAAAAATTCTATCCTCCTTGATTCTTTTACCAACATCACTACCAGGGGCTTTTGGGTTAACTCAGTGGTTTAAGCTTCTGCGTGGGAAATCCCAGTCAGGCATAGGGGATGACAGTACCATCCCCACACCCACCATAAGGCAGCCTGAGCCAGCAAAAAAAAAAAAAAACCTCCGCCACTAACATCACTACCAATTCCATGCTTATCTGCCTGTCATGATTTAGAAGTTTTGCAAGGGGAATAATATAATATAGGATTCATTTTATAATAGTATTTTATAATGAATCACCTAAGAATGATATATAAGAAATGCAGGAGTTCTATCCACACACATAAACCCTAAAGACTCCAGCTGAGGCCTAGATCTATCCTACATGAGTCCAGATGAAAACCTAGAGCTCATAACAATGCTTCCCACAAGTCCAACTGGAGGTCTAGAGTCCACAGCAAAGTCTTATGCAGTTCTGCTTCACACATCTGTGCTAGAAAGGCCCAAAGGTCAGTGGTGGAAGCTAGGAAATTGGCCAGAGAGGTGAAGGATCTGTGCTAGCTGTCTGAGGGATCTGAACTGGAGCTAAGAAACAACACTCAAGGTAAACATCAGAGTTCCCCAAAAAGTACCACAGCCATCCTCAGCAAGTGAGGTCCTGGGCTCCTCTAATGATGAGACAAGCCAAGTTCCCTTCAGGGAAGCCAATAAAATGAGCTTCTCCATGAGACTGAGCAGTGCACCTTCTTTTCCTCAAGATGAGGACCAAAGCTTCTCCAAAGTTCACTGGTTAAGTCAGCATGACAAGGTCTTCCAGTAGGACAGCCCAGGAAAACTAATAGCTTCCAACAGTTCCAACAGCTTCTCCAAACAGCATCCCTAACATTGCCCTGGCTTCTTCTCTTGTTCTGCCTTTATGCTGCTGGCAACAACCCTCAGGTGGGCCCCTAGCACCCAGCATCATGCTATTTTATTTCAGCTAGGTGGAATAAGTTGACCACCTATTAGAAATCCACTACACTGCCCAAGCCATGAACCATGTCTTTATCTTGTGAATTTTACCATACTTATGACACATCCTTCTAGAAAGTAACTCCCTGAAAGATGTTGCAAGACAAAGTGGAAGCCTGCTGATTTATACACACCAGCAAATAAAAAGTTTTTGAGCTTCTTGCAACAAGACCATAGAGAATGTGTTCTCTCCTAACCTCTGGAACCAAATAGAAGATGATAACAAAATATATCATAAGCTGACTAGGCAAGGAAGAAATCTGAGATTGATACAATAGTTAAAGATCATATGCATACAAGCTATATGAATGGCCTCTCAGGTACAAATTTGGCCTTTATGATACTCATCACCTCTAGAACAGACTACCACAGTCTTTACTTTTCCCTGTTCTTTCTTGACTCAACCTGCATTTTACCTAGGGAGGCAAAGATTCATATTTCCCAATCTTCTTTGTAGACAGGGTTGGCAACAAGATATGGCTCAAATAAATAAGTGCCCTCAGGAAAATATTTGAAAGTCTGTATTCTTACTGATAGGAACTCATTTTATTTTTTCCTCCTGACTTTTTAGGTAAAAATAACAAGCTTGTAACTTTCTTGCTTATCAGAGTCTATGGGTGGTAAGCTTTTAAGATTCTGGATAGCAGAGAACAGGAAAAGAACTAAGACCAAAACTCATATTTCTGCTAAATCATATGTGTTAAATGTTGACCACATTTAAAATTGTAAGACTGAGGAAATGTGAGATGCTATGGATTTAAAAACATTATTACACACACACACACACACACACACACACACACGCACGCACAGCCAAAGACAGAAAAACTTGATTAATACACAAAACAGAAGCACACTGCAAGGAACATGCTTTATAATTTGAATCTGCCCAACATACTTGCCTTGCAAAATAAAACATCAGTAATCCAGAAGTGTAAAATCTACATTTTTCAATCTAATACTAGTAGATTATCAAAGACAAAAACCTGAGACACAAAAAAGCCCAGATGTTGAATGCATAACATGAAGGCTTAAAAGTAGCTCATAATTATGTACTAGAATTAAAAGAATATGTTTTAAAATATATTCCAATAATTTTAAATGTGTTACCAATCAATGGACAAATTACATATCCAAATATAGAAATAAAAATGGTAAAATAAGACAGAAATGTTGAGATTAAAAGTGCCAGGGCCACTCAATGGCTGTTCAGCCTACCAGCACTAAAGTGCATTGCCAGCAGTGACTTTTTCTGAAAGAAATTTCTGGATCAGTTCTTGTAACTATTTTTAAAATCCCTCTGGTCAGTGATCTATCTTTACATACCTCTTCAGTTTGTTTCTATTTTTATAGATGAATTTTTATTTTCTTTATTTTTAAAGAGAAAAATTTCAAAATAACATAATAGAAGGGTAATGATGATTAATACATTGTGTATGGTTATACTAAAATTAGTCACTGCGAGTATGAGATAGCAGCATTTAATTGCCCAGACAGCATTTAATTGCCCAGAAAGCATACACCTTTCTTTTCAATGAACCAAGAGAAATTAGTAGTATAACTATATGTATAGTTATATAGTAGTATAACTATAACTATATGAACTATAGTTCATATATATTAGTAGTATAACTATATATTTTTTTCTTTTGCTCTTCTCTTCCTTCTTTTCTCCATTCCCCAATCCCAGTCTCTTTCCTTTTGAAATTTCTTCCTATTTGACAAAATATGCTGCATATTTTGGATCTTATTTACTCATTCAGCTTCTCATACTAGGGAGATAATATAATATTTGTACATATGGGGCTAGTTTATTTCACTTTTGAGTATGGTCTCAAGTTGTATCCAATTACCTATAAAAGTCTCCAGTTGCCAAATGAGGTGGGATGCACCTGTAATCCCAGCACTTGGGAGCCTGAGGCTGGAGGATCACTGTGGGTTCTGACCAACCCAGCCCACTAAGTAAGCTTAAATCCAGTCTGAACTGCATAGCAAGACCTTGTCTCAAAAAGACAAAAAAAAAAAAAAGGAAAGTTTCCGATTTATCCTTCTTTGTTGTTGAGCAGTACACCATTACATAAAAGTACCACATCATTTTTACCCACTCCTCAGTTGATAGGCGTTAGGATTGTTCTCAAGATCTACTGTTTACAAACTGTGCTGTTTTGAACATAGATGCACATGTATCTCTGTAATATAATACTTTTAATTCTTCTGCAAAGACACCCAGAAGAGGAATAACTGGGTAGGATGAGACCTCAAATCGTAGTTTCTTGAAGGATCACTACACTAATTTTTACAGTGGTTGCACCAGTCTACACTCCCACCAGCATGGGGAAGGGTTCATTTTTCTGAACAGCCCCTCCAGGATAAGTTATTATTTGATTTCTTGAAGGCAGCCATTCTTTCCAAGGTGAGGTGGAATCTCAGTGTTGTTTTATTTTGCATCTCTCCAATTAACGTGATGTTGAACATTTTTCATATATTTATTTGCTGTTTGTGTGACTTCATTTGAAAAGTATGTATCAATCTCAGATGTTCATTTATAGAGCTCTGGTTTTTTTTTAGTCCTTTGTACATTCTCCATAGTAATCCTTTGTCTAAGAACAGTTAACAAACGTATTTTCCCACATTGTGAGTTGTCTCTTCACCCTGTTGTTGATTTCTCTTGCTTGGCAAAAGCTTAACAAAATGAGATCCTAGCTGTTGATTCTTTGGTACAGCTCATGTGTGATCAGGATTTTATTCATAAAGTCTTGGCCTATGTTAATGTCTTCAGGAGTTTTGCCTATTTTATCTTCCAGCAGATTTAATGATCCCATTATAATAGTTATATCTTTGATCCATTTTCAATTTAGTTTAAGGCATGGTGAAAGATATGGATGCAGTTACAGTCTTTGACATGTACAGAGCCAGTTTTTCCAGTACCATTTATTAAAGTTTTTTTTCTCCAGTGAATATACTCAGCATCTTTGTAAAAGATAAGGTGGCTGAGTGTGTTTGGAGTAATTTCTGCATCTTTCAATCTGTTCCACTGATCTTCATGTATTGTTTTTTGTCAGTACTGTACTATTTTTATCACAGTAGCTTTATAATTCCAAGTCAGGGATTGTAATGCCACCTGCTTTGCCTTTGTCACTCAGAACTGCCTTTGCTGATCTAGGTATCTTCTGGTTCAAAATGGATTTTGGAATTTTTTTCTCTACTTCTGTGAGACATGTTACTGGTACTTTGTTTGGGATTGCATGACAGCTGTGAACATTTTTTATATCACTTGTGCTATTTCCTGCTTGTTTGTTTGTTGACTCCAATCAATCTTATGTTATTCTTCTTTGCCTCATCTAGCAGCTGCTGGATTGAGTTCTCTTGGTCACTTGCCATTTTTAAGAAACCTTTTGAGAATCACTGACACACACAAGCTTGTGTTCTGTAGCTGAGATCCTGTCCTCACATTGGCTTGTTCTGCTGCAGATAATTTCAGTGGAATTTTCATTCTCCTGGACATCTGTTTGACTTTGCCTTGTGGATTCCATTTCTTTCCTAGGTTGAGCATTCATGGCTTCCAACATTTTTATAAGCTTTTCTATTTTTTGCCTGAATGTGCTCTAGAGTCACTAAACATGGTTTTCAGTGTGGATACCATCTCTGCAGTTATCTGAAAAATTATTTGTTTGATTTTTTTCTAGAGCCTTGTATAATTGCTCTGTTGTACAGAGAGGCCAGGTGGTTGGCTTCTAGATTGCCCTATCTCATTGCTCTATGGATCTTCAATTTGGATGAAGATGAACTGGATGTCTGGGTTGTATCTTGTCTAAGTGTCTTCTCACTGTTTTCTTTTAATTTGAATTCCTGGGGTGATTTTTATAAACTGCCTATGGTGGGTTGCTTTATTGCTAGTCCTTAGAACCCTTAGGAAATGGTTACTTCTCCAAGTTATCTTCCAGGTATAGCTGCAAGGATTTTGAGGATTTGAGTCTGTCACAAGATCCTACCTCTTCAGTTTGTTGGGGATGAAAAGTTGCTGCCTGTCTGGTCCAGTATCTGGTTCTTTGGCATTATACCATAATATTTTCTATAACCTTTAGTCAATCTCAGTCTTAAAATACCAGGAAGAACAGCTATTGAGAACAATTTTGTCACTTTTGGCTCTAGAGGTACCATCAACCATGACAATAGAATCAGACACAGCCTTGAAAATGACAAAATGAGATAACCATTGAGTTGGCACCTTTAACACTATTAACTAGCATTAAAGCTATATAACAAAATTGAAAATAAAACAGAAAATTTATGCAGCATACAAGTCCTTAATATGTCAATTTTACCCTCAAGGGTTAAATTTTACAATGAGTTAAGGAGAAAAAAAGTAAAGTAGAAGAAACGATTAGAAGTAAGGTTAGAGGATAAAGGGGGATTATACTATGGGAAACTGGTGCAAAAGACTGGAGGGAGAGAGAATGGAAGAGATCGTATAGGACAACAATCACACAGAGGCTATAAATCACATTCATATGTATATAAAAACAAGATGAAATGGTGGTGGGAAGAAAACCCATCACCACCACTACCACAAAATGAGAGAGAGAGAGAGAGAGTGAGAGAGAGAGAGAGATCTACCTCCAGGTTTGTCTCTGCTGTCACTGGTAAGAAATGTGTGGAGAAAGGGCCCCAATCCATGTTAATTTATCCTGGCCAGCCAGCAGGAGCTTCTTGGCAGGGCCATGGATAGTCTCAAGGGCATGTACCTTCCAGCAGCCTTCATCCCTCAGTGCATCTTTTGCAGGCCTACATCCACCTGGGAGCTGCTAGATGGACTCTAGAGCTGCTCTGGGTTCTATCCCCAGCCAACCCCTCTCCCAAATGGTTCCTAGCTAACTCTCTGTTATGGGAAGACTGAGCCCTCAGCACTCAACACCAGCTAGTGCAGTCCTTCACATCTGCTGCTATCCCCCACCCCACTTACTCACTCTCTGTGCAGGTCTTTGGGGTCACCAGCAGTCACCCTGTGTCTGCAGGTCTGAATCACTCCCTTCACACAGTGAGTCTCATCTGAAAAATGCATTGAGAATAGATTGTTATCTTGCATCAGTTTTCAGCATCAGTCTGGATTATGTTCCATGGTGAGTGACTAGTTAATCCTTTCTAACACTGGTGCCTCTGTACTCTCTACTGTTTACCAACTCATCTAGTTGTGATCCTAGCTGAAAGGGAAATTCTTGCTACCTTTTCAACTTCAGCATCTCAAGAATTTATGATAAATGTCTGCAGTAGCATACCTCTTCAACTCTCCACCAACAATGAAAGACATCTTTGCTTTAGCAATTCTGTAAGCTACTATCAATGATACCTTTTAGTGCAGACACATTTGAAGTGCTGGTCTTCAATAATTGTTTTTCTATGCATGTTCACAGTTTTTTTTTCTTTTTGAAACTCCAAAAGTTGATTTTCTAGTGTAGAGTGGTATAGTCTTTAAAGTGAAGTCATTTTGAGCTGAAGACATACCTCAGTGGTCTAAGCAACTGCCTAGGCAAGAGCAAGGACCCAGGTTGAATCCCTGATGCCACATGCCATGCTGGCCCCAACCTGGGCACACTGGTCATGAAAATTAGTTATGGTGGCACGTGGCTGTAATCCCACTACTGGGGAGGCTGAAGTCAGAGGATCAGTACAAGTCCAAGCTGTGTAGTAGCACCCTGTATCAAGTACAAAAAAAGTAACAAAAAAAAAAGAAAGAAAGAAAGAAAGAAAGAAAGAGAGTTTTGAAGGTTGCATGTCTTTGTTGGATAGCCAATTTTTAAAATATTATGCAACGCAGTCTTGGACACTGTGGGTCACCTGTGGCCAAGCAAACAGAGTGAAAGTTTATTTAAGAGAGCAAAACAAAGCGTAAGAGAGAAATTGGCTCTGCAGAGCAAATTTGAACTGAGTAAATAGAAAAGAGGAGGAGAAAAAAGCTAAAAGTACTTGCTGCATCGTGGGAAGCTATAATGGCTCCAGTTCGTCATGGCTATATTTCTTTCATGTTGTTCAAATCTCAAAGAAACCTGCAAGAAGTTCTACATCTACCTGCAAAAAGTCCTGAGAGGCCGTGCTGAGCTCCTTCTCCTCCCATTTATGTCAGGCTCAAACCATACTATTCAAAACTTGCTTGAGTTCTTGCAAGAAGTCCTTGTGCAGGGCTTTATGAACTGTGCCACAGATGTGTCCAGCATCATGTAATTAACAGGTTGCACCTACCTCCCCAGCCAGCTTTGGCCATTCCCTCATCTCCTGCCTCATTATGGTCTTCTACTTTATCATCATCAGGGTTTCTTCTTTGTTCAAAGTAGCTCTCCAGTGGCGATTGGTGTTTACTCATTTTGGCCAGGGTGAGCTCGCCAACACTGTGATGGAGACTGTTGGGAGCTGCAGGAAGCCAGGAAATTGTAAGTGTCCAGAGCAGGAAAGAGGTGCAGATGGAAGTGACATATAGAGCAATGGGCATGTCATGCACACATTAAAATTGGCATCAGATTCAGATTTAAAGTCTTTAACTAGATGCAGCTATCAATTGAAGTACATCACCTCTCTTGCCATAATAAGGCTTGCCACCACACACAGCTTAATTTGTCGCCACTCATGACAGCACTGTGACACGAGTCTGCAAGCACTGACTTATCATGGGTTCTGTAGGGTCCAACCTCTCTACTAATAAGGGAGGTCACTGCCCAGGGCTAGCATCACTGGCTCAGCTCCACCTCAAATCATGGGGCAATGGACTTTCACAAGGAGCATGCAACCTAGATCTACCACACACACAATTCACACAGGGCTCACTCTCCTATGAAAATCTAATGCTGCTGATATGACCAGAGACAAAACTTTGGCAGCAATGCAAGTCCTGGATATGGGCTGTAAAGGCAAAGAAATTTCACTGCCTCACCCACTTCTCTGCTCCTAATCTGCTATCTAGTTCCCAAGAGGCTACAGAACAGTACTGGTCTAGAAGTTGGAGACCCATGCTATAAATATTTTCCATCTACAAAAACAAGAGATGCTACAAAATAGACCAACACCTTTATGGCCATCAGATTCTCGATAGTGTTATGGTAGTTCAGTGTCAAAAAATCTTTCCCTGGTACTAACAGTGCAAAAAAAACAAAAAACTGGAAAATTGTGGGGCAAAAAATGGCCATGACTCCTACCCAAAATGATTCATATGCCAAAAACAACTCAAATTAATGATGGAAGTAAGTGTAAATGATAAAGTATGAAACTAAAGTATAAAACTTTAGAAAAAATATAAGGAAATCTTTCTGATACTGAGTTAGGCAAAAAAAATTCTTAGATTAACACAAAAAACACAGAATATAACATAAAATGGCATATTTCATTTGATCAAAATTTAAAATAATTATGTTTCAAATGTAGAAAAACTGATATATTTGACTCCAGAAAGGTTAAACATATTTCCTCTTCAGACACTATTTTGAAAGTAGAAACCACAGAAGAAAAGGAAAAATTTGCCTTCTTTATGCTGAGTAGTACTCCATTATATTAAAAAATCAGATCATTTTTAATCTATTCTTCAGTTGATGGGTATTTGGGTTGTTTCCAAGATTTAGCTTGAGGCATTT
>PVKN010043408.1:0-10204 GCA_004027915.1 Capromys pilorides
GCAACTCCAAAGAAATTTCTTAGAATCGATTGAACAGTGCTAGGCCATAATCCTGCTCGTCTCCCAGCACAACCTCGGTGGTTTCATGGTTCATTTAGTGACTGCCGGGTGTGTCTTCAAGGCCAGACCCTGGCAGACTGAGTGCTGCGGGGTGTGTGTGTGTGTGTGCAAGGGGCTGTGTGGAACATCAGAGGAGCAGGGGAAAACAAGCAGGGCGCGGCGAGCCAAGAACCGCAGCACCCAGGAAGATGGATGTGGCTGAGGTCAGGAGGCGACAGTTGAACTCAGCCGTGGAGAATTGGGAGGCAGGTGGGTGGATCGCATGGATCTGTCCATGCTTGTATTTTTTTTTTTAAGGGAAGGGTCTACAGCGTGTTCAGGGTCTCACTACTAGTTTGGACTCAGTGATCCACCTGTTTACAGCCTCCCAAGACCTGGGATTATAGGCACGCGCCACCATGCCCAGTCTCAATTGCCGTCTCAGCATGTCCTGGCAGCGGGGCCAGCATGGCAGCCTGGGGATTGAACTTGGCCTCTGCACCTGCTTGCAGGCACTTTAATCCACTGTGCTATTTGGCCAGCCCCTGTGCTTGTATTTTCTCATGATTAATGTTTTTATCCATACAATAAACCATATTTTTATTTTTATTAACATATTTGCAGAACAATGATTACATTCCTCACAGAGCCAGGTATTGTGACAAATATTTGTCATCCCAGCACTCTGGAGGCTGAGACAGGAAGATCTTATGTTAGTTGAAGGCCAAATTGGGCTACATAATAGTTTTTTTGAGGGCCGGGGAGACAGCTCAGTGGCGTAAGCACCTGGCATGTATAAGGTCCCTAGTTCAATACCTAGTTATACACACACACACACACACACACACACACACCTACACACATCCTATTTGGGCTGGGCAAATAGTTTAGAGGATTAAAAGGCCTGCTTAGGCAGAGAGGGTACTGTAATCCCATGCTTGTAATCCCAGCACTTGGGAGGCTGAAAACAGGAGAATCACTATGGGTCCAATCTGTGTATTGAGACCCTGCAGACCTGTACTAAATATATTCTTTTATTTTTATTTATTCATTTGTTTATATTATGGCCGGCTCAGCCTGTCCTGGGGGTGGGGCTGGCACAGCATGTGGTGCCAGGGATTGAACTGCATTCCTTGCCATGGCGTAAGCTTTCCTAAGCAGGCGCTTTAAACCACTGAACCATCTCGCCGGCCCCTATTTTTTTAAAAAATAGTTTTTTGTCTGTTTGACACAGGGCTGTGCAGCTCAGGCTGGCCTTGAGCTCACTCTGTAACCCAGGCTGGTCTTGAACTCACAGTGATCCTTTTGCCTCAGCCTCCTGAGTGCTGGAATTGCAGGCCTATGCCACCATGCCCAGCTTCTTTTTTTAAAAAGTAAAACTTTATTTATTTATGTTATGGCTGGCTCAGCCTGCCCTGGTGGTGGGGCTGGCACAGCATGTGGTGCCAAGGATTGAACTGTGGTCCCTGCAGTTGCCTAAGCTTGCCTAAGCAGTTGCTTTAGACCACTGAACTATCTCGCCGGCCCAAAAGCTGATTTATTTTTATTTAATTATTTTTTTTTGCAGGACCTTCTTTTTATTTTTTTATTTTTATGTTATGCTATGTTATGTTATCTTATTTTTGTGGAACCGGTGATTGAATTCAGGACCTTGCACTTGCCAGGCAAGCAGGCAGACACGTGCCCCTGAGCTATCTCCCTGGTCCCTTCTTTTTATTTATTTTTTTAATTTTAATTTATTTATTTTTATTTATTTATTTTGTCTTTTTGAGACAGGGTCTCGTTATGCAGTTCAGGCTGACCTTGAGCTCACTTCTGTAGCCCAGGCTGGTCTGGAACTCGCACTGATCCTCCTGCCTCAGCCTCCCAAGTGCTGGGATTATAGGCGTGCGCCACCACACCCAGCCCCTATTTATTTATTTATTTATTTATTTTTAAATTTTATTTATTTGTTTGCTTGTTGTGTTTGTTTCTTTATTTATTCATTTTGTGGCTGGCTCAGCCTGCCCTGGTGGTGGCGCTGGCGCAGCATGTGGTGCCGGAGATCGAACCGCAGTCCCCGAAGTCGCCTGAGCCCTCCTAAGCAGGCGCTTTAGACCACTGAACCATCTCGCCGGCCCCCCCTTTTTATTTTTGAGACAAGGTCTCACTATGTAGCTCAGGTTTGAAAATTCACTCACTATGTAGCCCAGGCTGGCTTTAAATTCATGGCAATCCTCCTGCCTCAGCCTTGCAAGTGCAGGGTTTACAGGTGTGCACCACCGTACCCTGCTAGAAGAATCTTTTATTTATTTGTTTGTTTGTTTGTTTGTTTGTTTGTTTGCTTCTTGTGTTTGTTTCTTTATTTATTCATTTTGTGGCTGGCTCAGCCTGCCCTGGTGGTGGCGCTGGCGCAGCATGTGGTGCCGGGAATCGAACTGCAGTCCCCGCAGTTGCCTGAGCCCTCCTAAGCAGGCGCTGTAGACCACTGAACCATCTCGCCGGCCCCCTGCTAGAAGAATCTTATAGAATGGGAAGGCAAAGAAATTAAATGATCGATCCTAAAAGGAGGTCTCGAAGACCCATCCCTCCCACCCCACCCCCGCTATTGCCACCGGTTACCTTTGACCTCCGCACAGTTGTTGTTTAACTGCAGGGCCATTCTGAGTAGCTCTGTGGTCCCCTGCCAGGCCTGGCTGAGGTTCCTAGGCTGATCCTAGAATGAGTCGGGGACCTAGCAGGTAAACCTCTTCACTCCACTTCTGTCTCGGGTCCCACCAGGGTAGGGGAGCCCTCAGGTGTCCCCAGCTTCTCTCTTGTCCAGCTGGGCCTGCAGCCCCACAGCAGCAGGCAGATCAGCTTGGTGGAGCTTGGTGGAGCTCGGTGGAGCTCGGTGGAGGCGAGACCCAGGGATGAAAGGCGCCAGGTCCCTGTCTGTGTCCTCAGAGGCTGAGAACTTGTGGAGAGCAACCATGGAGCGACAAAGCCTGCCTGGCTGTCCTTTAGAAGCTAGAGCAGCCTCCTTCCAGGTAGGAAAGCCCGCTTGGCTTACTAAGCCTGATTCTGTGTTTTGTTTCAGAGACAGGGTCCTGTTGGGTATAGTCAGTCTTCCTGGCCCTGAACTCACTCTCTATGCCAGGCTGGCCTTACTCTCTGTGATCTTCCTGTCTCAGCTTCCCACACACTTGTGACAGAATCACAGGTGTGCGCCACCATGCTCCGGTTTCTTAGAGTATGAGGGGTATAAACAGCCCTCTGTAGTTGGGGGGCTTGGCTGTGGTACTAACCGCAGGCCCCAGGGGGAGGCTGAGCTCCAGCACTAGAATGGTTTTGGGAAAGGAGGAGGAGCAGGCCCACATTGTGTGTTCTGTGATGATGGGAGGCTCAGCCTTTGGAGATTTGGAATTCAGCTTTCAGGGGACTCTGGCTCAGTGTCCTGAGGCCAGCACCTCCTCGGTCAGTTGCGTCCACGTGCTCAGAGCTGGGGATGGCCGGACAGAGGAGAACAGGGGCTCAGCGAGGTGAGGTGCCTGGACTGGGGCCTGCTCAGAGGCCCTGGACCTCAGGCCAGCGAGACCCATGGACTGAGCTACAGGGTCCCTGGGCGGTGTAGTCCACCTACAGGGTGGCTTACGTGGCCCAGCCTCCCGTAGGTCCAATCCCACAGACTGCACCAGGAGCTCTGGCCGAAAGCCAGGGCTTCTCGGCCCCACAGATGCCTGGTCTAACCTTCTGCTGACAGTGGAGGAGGATGTCCTCCGGGGTCACCCAGGCATCCTTGCCTTAGAGACTAGAGCCCCAGAGGAGTGAGGAGACATGTGCAGGGGCATGCAGTGGGTTATTTTTGCCACCAGGGCCGACCCGAGGCCAGGGGCAGTGGCATTTCATGGGGCCCCTTGCCAGCTGTGTAGCCTCTGGCTGAAGCAAGAGCCAGTTCAAGAGCAGGGTGCTGTTGACTAAATAACTTCACTTAACAAGGCTCACATACCAGGTGGGGGTGGGGATGCCCTGTCCATGATCCGGTCTGTGACCCTGTCCGTGACCCCGTCCGTGACCCCGTCCATGACTAAGCTACTCTAGCTATTTGGCCTTGTCCCTGCTGAGAAATGGGGCTGTGGATACAGCGTGACTTGAAGATGTGCCAGTCACAGCACCAGCACAATGCAGATGTTTAAACAGAACTCAGATCCACCGTTAGGAAAATCTAGGTTAAAAGTCGGCATGCCCGGGCCTGTCATCCCAGTAGTCGGGATCCTGTGCATTAAAGACCAGACGGGTTACACAGTGAGCTCAAGGCCAGCCTGAGCTGCATAGTGAGACCCTGTCTTAAAAAAGAAAGCCCATATCACAAGGTAGGGTGGTGACAAGTATAAGGTCCTGAGTTCAATTCCCAGTACAAAAACAAAAAGCGAAAGCAAAATCCTGGCTGCTAGCTAGGAGCTTCCAAGTTTGCTCTACAGAGCGAGGCCAGCAGTGGCTTGAAATCCCTCCGAGCTGGTTGAGCTGAGTCCTTGCTCCGCCGCGTGCTAGCTGGAGACCTTAGCAAGAGATTCCCCTCTGGGCCTCAGCGTTCTCTGCTGTGGTGGGGGGTCCAGCTTGGCACCAGGCAGAGAGGGGGATGGGCACTTGGAGGATGAGATGAAAAACTGGAAAAACGATTCCACATTTGCTGCTTTATTTTGGTCCTTTGAGACAGGGGCTGGCTGTGTAGTTCAGGCTGCCCTTGAACTCACTGTGGAGCCCAGGCTGGCCTCAAACGCAAGTAACCCTCTTGCCTTGGCCTCCCACATGCAGGAATGGCAGGGTTACATCACCATGATGCCTAATAGCTTTTTTTTATTTTTTGTTTTTTAATTGTTTATGTATTTGGTTCAGGGTCTCACTGTGCAGTTCAGACTCTAGTGATGCTCCTGTCTCAGCCTTCCCAGCAGTGGCATTACAGGTGTGTGCCTTCACACCGGGACTCTATGGCCAGCTCGGCGTGACGTGACGTGACGTGGATGGCATGGTGTGTGGTGCTGGGAGTGGAATCCAGGTCCTTGCACTTGCCAAACATGCGCTGACGCCCCTGATCTATCTTGCTGCCTCCCAGCACTTCTTGATTTTAGAAGAGAAATTTTTAGTTTTTCCTAATTTAATATGGTGTTGGCAGTAGGTTGCTAAATGGCTTCTATGGGGCAGGGGTTGCGGCTTAGCTCAGTTGTTTAAGTCCCTGCTTGGGCAAACACATTCAGGTACAGAGGACTGGGGTTCAACCTCAGGCTCCACAGGTTTTATCCAACGGACCCTTAAGGCAGCCTGAGCCAGCCAAACAAAAGGGGGGCTGGGGAGATAGTTCCATGGCACAGGTGCCTGCATAGCAAGTGCAAGCTCGTGAGTTTGAACCCCGGTCCCACACAAAATAAATAAATAAATAAGTAAATAAAATAAAAAAGAATTTAAAAAACAATAAATGGCTTCTATCAGAGTGAGATAAGGCCTCCTCCTTCTGTATGTGTCTTTTTGAGACAGGGTCTCGCTATGCAGTTCAGGCTGGCCTTGAGTTCATTTTTGTAGCCCAGGCTGGTTTCGAACTCGCACTGATCCTCCTGCCTCAGCCTCCCAAGTGCTGGGGTTGCAGGCGTGCGCCACCACGCCCGGTAAGGCCTCCTTCTCTTATTTTCTTCCAAGTTTTCATCACGAGTGGATGGATGTTGTTGCAGTTGTAAAGGGCCTTTTCTGCCTGTATTGAGATGATCATGTGATTTTTGTCCTTACTTCTCTCTCTTTTTTTTGTCTTTTTGAGACAGGGTCTCACTATGCAGTTCAGCCTGGCCTTGAGCTCACTTTTGTAGCCAGGCTGGTCTTGAACCTGCACTGATCCTCCTGTCTCAGCCTCCCAAGTGCTGGGATTACAGGCGTGCGCCACCATGCCCGGCGCGCTTCTCTTTTTTTCCTCTCTTTGTGTGATGAGTTGCATTTACTGATTTGTGTTGAATGAGCCTCGCATCCGTGGAATGAAGCCTGCTTGGTCAGGATGTGTGATCTTCTTAACGATTCACTGCATTCTGCTTGCCAGTATCTTGTGGAGGGCCCTTGTATCTATGTTCATTGAAGAGATTGGCCTGTAGTTCAGTGCCAGGGATTGAACTCAGGACCTTGTGCTTGCCAGGCAGGTGCTTATGCTGCTGAACTATATCCCTGACCCTGGGTTATAGTTCTTTGAGTTAAAATTCTTGTCTGGTTTTGGAATCATGATAATACTAGCTCCCAAGAATGAGTGTAGTGGACAGGAGAGACAGCTCAGTGGTCTAAGTGCCTGCCTAGCAAGCACAAGAACCAGGGTTCAATCCCTGGAATTGCATGCCATGCCAGCCCTACCCTGGGTGTGGCCGGGCTACTGAGACTGGGTGTGATGACGCACATCTGCAGCTCTGGGGAGGCTAAAAAACAGGAGGATCACTAGGTCAGAGCTGCATAGCAAGTCCCTTGTACCAAATACATTAAAAAAAAAAAAAAAGAATGAGTTAAGTAGTCCTTTTTCCCTTCCAGTTTCGTTAAAGAGCTTGAGAAATATGGTAATTAAATCTTCCCTGTGGGTCTCATAGAATTGAGGTGCAAACCCATCAGGTTGTGGGCTTTTGGGGTAGACTTTGTCATTACCTAAACTTCACTGTCTTGTTAATGGGTTATTCAGAGTTTTTATATCTTCTTGGTTTAGTCTAGGAATCCATTTCTTGTGGATTCTCCCAGTGTATGGGCGTGCAGGTTTTCAAAATAGTTACTAATAATCTAGATTTTAGTGGCTTGCGTAATGAGTTCATCTTTTTATCTCCTTTTTCTTTTTAGACAAGGTCTCACAGTGTAGATCAGGCTAGCCTTGAACTTACTATGTAGCCCACGTTGGCTTTGAACTCAAGCAATCCCCCTGCCTCAGCCTCCTGAGTGCTGAGATTATGGACACGTACCTTTGTATCACTACAAACTTCTGTTTGGCTTTCCTGGTAAAAAGCTATTATACAAAAGAGGCAAATGAGCAGGGTCAGGGGCTGGGGAGATGGCTCTGTGGCACAAGTGCCTTCCTGGCAAGTACAAGGTCGTGAGTTCAAATCCCGGTCCTGCAAAAAAAAAAAAAAAAAGAGAGAGCTGGGTGAGTTGGTACATGCGTGTAATCTCAGCACTCAGGAGGCTGAGGCAGGAGGATCACCAGGAGTTTGAAGCTAGGCTAGTGAGTTCAAGGCCATACTGACTGCATAGTGGGTTCAAGGCCAGCCTGAACTTCAGAGTGAAACCCTGTCTCAGAGGCAAAAGACAGGACCAGGGAGATAGTTCAGGAGAATAAGTGCTTACCTGGCAAGCTCAAGGTCCTGAGTTCAATCCCCGGTACCACCACCACCAAAAAAAAAGAGAGAGAGAGAAAAAGTGCTCCACCTACTTTATAGTAACTGTTCTGAGAACTCTGGTCCTATTCATTGTCAAGTGCAGTCTGGGTTTGAAGACCAGAGGAAATGCTGGCCCACGCCCTCCTGCAGGTGGAGAAACTTGCCTGGCCTTTGAGGAGAACAGTGTGGCAATCTGTATGAAAATGTCAAATGTCATTCATCTTTGACCCGAAATTGCATTTCTTGGAACTGATTCCCATAAGAGGAAATGAGTAAAACACCACTGGCAGGGGCGTTGCTGTGATGGCAAAATACTGGAAGCCACGTGACCATCGTCCCCAGGATGCCCGCCCGGTGTACAGTGGTAGTGCCACATCCCGGAGCACTGCAGCTTCAACAGAACCCGGTAGCCTGGACCCCGAGATAGCTCAGCGGACTAAGCACGGAGCGCTTGCTTAGGCAAGTTTGGGAATTGGGCCCATTTCTGCCCCCACAGGCGTTGTGGCGCACGCCTGTAATTCCAGTGCTGGGGAGGCTGAGACAGGAAGCTCTGAGTCGGAACTACAGGGAGACCCTGTACCCAACACATTGTATTTTTTATTTTTTTATTTATTTTTTGGTGGTACCGGGGATTGAACTCAGGACCTTGCGCTTGCCAGGCAGGTGCTTATGCCACTGAGCTATATCCCCCAGCCCCAAACACATTTTAAAAAATTAAAAATAAAGTAGCCCGGCACGTGCTGTGTGCCTGTGAACCCAGCTCAGAAGGTGGAGGCAAGGAAGATTGCAGGTTCAAGGCTGGCCTGGGCAATTTAACAAGTTCCAGCCTCAAAAAAATGTATGTATGTATGTACGTACGTATGTACGTATGTACGTACCTACCACCTACCTACCTACCTACCTACCTACCTATTTCTATATTAATCTCAGTTCTACCACAAAAGAAATAGCCAGTGAATCAGCTCATAGTTCAAAATAGGATTCTGGATATAAAGGTCTGAGGAGGCTGTGGGCTGTAGCTTAGTGGTAAAGCTCTTACCCAGCACAGGTGAGGCCCTGGGTTAGATCCTCAGCTGGGTAAAGAAAACAAAAATGGGAGCTGGGTGTGGTGGTGCACAACCACGTCCCAGCACTCTGGCAGACGGAGACAGGAGGATTGCAAGGACAAGCTCAGCCTGGGTAATTTAGCAGCTTGGTGAAGCCCTGTCTCAACAAAAGGACTTTGATTGTAGCTCACTCTAAGGCCCTGGGTTCAATCTCCAGTACTACCCCTAGAAGGTACGTGGTGAAAGCACAAGTTGGGCTCGCCTGCCTGCTCATCGTCTCGCCCCCTGTGCACCTGTGAGTATGAAGGAGCTGGGCCCCCAGCAAGGCCAGGCAGCAGCCACTACAGACCCTGAGCTTGTGGTACCCTGGTGGGGAGAGGGAAGCTGGGAGACAGGGCTGGATCAGAGTGCAGATGTTGGTTTTGTGACTTGGACACATGCTGTGGCTCCTCTGTGCCTTGGCCTCCTCGCCTTGAGCACAGGATGGTGACAGGTGACACTGGTACCTGCTTCACTGGGTCACCGTGACAGCAACTGTGCCAAGAGAGTTTACAGCACGTTCTTGTCCACGGCAAGGATACGTGTTTCCTGCTAAATGTCTACAGGGTCCTCTATAGGTTTTTGGAATCAGAGCCTCCGTGTGGTTCAGGCTGGCCTCACACTCCCATCGTTCTTCCGTCTCAGCCGGGAGTGCTGGGATTAGAGATGTGCACCACCGCACTTGGTGTAACCTTACAGCGGAGTAGGAAAGTTAAGACGCAGAGAATATTGTTGCCTGCACTGACCTGGCTGCTAGGTGGGTGCTTGATTTCATGAGTGTAGAAAATGACAGGACAGGGCCAGCCAGATAGCTCAAGGGATTAAAGAACCTGCTTAGGCAGATGTAGGGACCAGGGTTCAATCCCCAGTGTGCTGTGCCAGCGCTTGGGAGGGTGAAAAACAGGAGGATCACTATGAGTTGATCTGTGTAGTGAGGCCCTGTAGATCCTGTACTAAATACATTTAAAAAATGACAGGACACACACTCAGATTACCCGTGAAGGAAGTGTTGGTGTGTGTAGAGAGCTGGTGGGAAGTCAACAGGTGTTCAGAGCGTCTTTACAGTCACATGTACACAGCTGTGACGTGATGCACACCTGTATCTGTACAGAAAGTCGTAACAGTTAAAAGTGGACTCCACGGCAAGGCATAGTGGCAAGTGCCTGTAATTCCAGCACTCAGGAGACCGAGGCAGGAGGAGCACTGTGAGTTTGCGGCCGGCCAGGGCTACACAGCAAGACCAAGGCCAGCCTGAACAACATAGCAAGACCATCAAAAAAAGGCAAAAGCAAAAAAGGGGGAAACCAAGAGATGAAAGCATCTCTGTCACACATGAGAGCCAGGCCTGTGCACCCAAAAGTGCTCCAATAGTAGAATCCAGGGACTGGGGAGATAGCTCTGTGGCACAAGTGCCTGCCTAACAAGCGCAAGGTCATGAGTTTGAACCCTGGTTCCCCCCCCAAAAAAATGTAGAATCCAGTGAGGGACAGAATCTTCCTCACACCTCAGTTGTTTATTCAGAAATCAAACAATCTCTTTAATATTTTCTTGGCATTTATTTATTTATGAGACAAGGTCTCATAATATGGAGCCCTGGTGGGCCTGGAATTCAAAAGCCTCCCATATCAGCCTCCCTACAAACCCAGCCCTTCAAACAATCCTACAATTGCCAGGGCAGGCAAGAGAGGGAGGTACTGCAATCGCATTAGTCGCTTGGTGCCTTGCCTGTTTTCTGCCTGG
>PVKN010043409.1:0-10242 GCA_004027915.1 Capromys pilorides
TTCTACTGAGAACTATTTAGCTATTTTCACGACTTGTGATTTAATTATTTATAAAAATAAATGTGTGCTTTTGACTTTACCATGAAAACATAAATCTAGAGTAGCAACTTGTCAAAAACTTCATAAGATAAATCAGGGATATTACTCAACTGCACAAATCCCTGCCAGGTTAGTGCAAGGTCCTGAGTTTAATTCCGTCTATATATATTGAGGGCCAGGAAGATAGCAGAGTGGCTTACACACCTCTCTGGTGAGCCCAGGGTCCTGAGGTCAATCCCCAGTACAAAAAATGAAAAACAAAAACAGAAAAAACTGAAGTGTATATCATTAAAAACAAAAGCCATTAGCAAACAATGAAATATTTACTCTTAAAAGTTTAAGTGAGTATTTAATGGAATTCCAAACTAAGCAGAATATCAACTAACTATTGAATGCTGCATCAGTGAATTATGGAGTAAATTAGCAAAGATCAACTTTAATGTAGGAAAAAGATTTTCAGACTTGATTGGTCAAATAATTCTACAAAGTTATTTTATATAAGTCTAACAGTAGCTACAAAATTACATATTTTTAGTTTCAGAACAAAGTTAATCATTCTAAGGCATATTTAAGAAATGCAAACTTAATTTCTAGAGCAGCATTATAAATCACTGAATAAGTTTTTACCTCTTGTTAAATCACATAATCATGATGAGACAACTATTCACACTAAAAATAGTTCTAGTAGACTAGAGCAAATCCATCTATAAATTCCTAGTGGATTAATAAAGAAGAGAATAAAACCTGAACTTAAAGACAACTGCTATGATGTATAGCCCCAAAGCCTTGTGAGCTCAAAGGTGTAAGTTGTGAAAAGTTACTGCAGGTGAGAAGTGGGGAAGTGGGGTGTTGAAATCAGGTGGAAGAGGTGGGTCACTGTGTCTGTGACTTGGATTTTTGGTATCCCTAGGGCCCTCTCTGTTGCCGACATGCTATGGCATAGACTCGTTGGGATCTGGGAGATAGCTCAGCAGTGTATGCACCTACCTGCCTGGCAAGTGCAAGATCCCGTGTTTCATTCCCAGTACCAAAATAATGGCTTGCATTTTTGCCCTCTGCCACACCATCCTACTTTTGCACCAGTCTGTTATAGTTTGCAACCTCTTCAAACTATGAGCCAAAATAAACTTTTCTTTTTGTAATTTGTGTGGTGTTTGTTATTTTGTCCCAGCACAGAGAAAGTAACTGAGACAATATATGAAAATATCATTTTGACTTTGGGACAGCCAAAGACTTAGGTGGAAACATTATGAAGAATCTAAATATAACAAGTTGTAAATATATTTAAAGAAATTAACTTTATTTGACTGATAAAAATACAATAAAGTAAAACTGAAAAACAAACGACTGTTTCAATGCACCTATTTGCAAAAATATTACCCCCAAAATATATTTTATCAATAAGAATAGATATTAAAATGATTGAAACATATAGTCGATACAGAGGAAAGGTAGGATAAGTAGAACTATGAAAATGTAATTTTTCCAGTCATAAGGCAAATGAAAATTTAAGCAAAACATTGTCGTTTAACGTCTGTTATATAGCCAGAACTATAATATGATGGAAACAAAAGTTTAAAGAAATAAACTTTAATACTATAAACTAAAAACCACCTTTAAGCAACCTGATGAAGCTAAGCCTTTTGCAGGGAAATGACAAATTAAGGGAAAAAAATAACATAGATCTTATGATATTTTTATGCGTAATATGGAAGAACATGCAAAATAATAATTTGGAGGAAAAAATATGTCAGCTTAGGAATACATACATAGAAACTAAACCTACAATCCATATTGTTGCTGACATTAAGAGGAATGGCATTGCATTGAACTGGGCAAGGTTATCCAACAGACCTCATTTTTATCAATGATATGTAATGTGCAGCATTAGTAATGTCCACTTCAGTGAGCGGAGACTTCATGATCCTTGTTTGTACTCACCGATTCATGTTAAAATATCTATTAAATAGAAGCACATTTAAAAAGTGGTCATGATTTTTGATTCAACAGAAACATAATTCTTAATGTGTCCAAGTGATGTTTTAGATTGTAAGGTTATGTGTAACCTTCGCACATGAAAACACACATGCAATATATCTGTTGTGTTCACTGGTATGTTTTGCTTTGTTGTCTTTTTATTTATTTTTTTTCTTTTTGAAACAGTCCTTGCTCTGTAGTCCAGGCTGCTGTTAAACTCACCATGTAACTCAGACTAGTCTCAAACACACAGAGTTCCTACTGCCTCAGGCCCCAAGTGCTGGGATTTGAGACATGCCCCACCATGCCTGGCTTTAACCTTCTGTTTTTGTAAGACATAGTTGAAAACTCACTGGCCCTCTTATTTTGTCAGGAGGTTCTACTGTACAGTAGGAAAATAATAGGAACATGAATTATCAAGAAAATAAAGTAGTAAATTCTTA
Organism: Capromys pilorides; assembly: GCA_004027915.1. Lineage (NCBI taxonomy): Eukaryota > Metazoa > Chordata > Mammalia > Rodentia > Capromyidae > Capromys > Capromys pilorides. Next base: position 2,460 of record PVKN010043409.1, read on the forward strand.
ATATCTACTGTGTGTAGAACAAACGTTTTTAATATCAGATATTTGGTTACAAAACCTAAAAAGATAACAACATCAATACATTCCTACGTGAACTACAATAAAAAGACCAATCAAATTCTACAACAAAAATAACCTTTGCTTCAATAGTCTCAGCCCAGGGAGTCTTCACTTACGACCGCAGCACCTTCCCTCCACAGGTCTCTCTTACCCTTACAGCACATGTGTTTCAGTTTCCTTCCTCTATAACAGACCATTCCTTTCACCACTCCTGCCTTCTTTTTCTCAGGAGCTTCTTACTCTATGGTACAACATGCACTTAGCAAGAAAGTAAGATATCAATAAATAAAAACACCAAATATGCAGTGAATGCTTAAACATCAATATTTTAATATCAGCTGTTTACTTGGTTCCAAACCCTGCAAAATAATATCAGAAATAACTGCCTGTAAAATTATAATAAAAATGCAAACAAATGTCAACCTCCGAGATAATCTTTGGATCAACTGTCACACCCAAGGCTGTCCTCAAATATCACTTCTGCTTGTCTCACAAATATCACACTGATACACAAGTGATTTTGGTTTTCCGTCCTGCTTTTTTTTTATTTTTTATTTTTGGTGGGACCGAGGTTCAAACTCACAAGCTTGCACCTTCCAGGCAGGCACTTGTGCCACAGAGTTATCTCCCTGGCCTCCTCTGTCCTGTGTTTTAGAGCACAGTTGATATTTTCTTGGTTTTCCAGTTGATCCAGTAGGTTTTTGTGGCATTACAGCTGCCTATTCACCTGTTACTTCATCAGTCTGTTCCAGAAATTTTTGCATAGTTCTTTAGTTTGAAACATGTTGATTTTCTACTGCTGCAAGTGACCTTTTACAGGTTTCAGTCACAGTCTTCTGAGACAATTTCTCAGTGATATTTTGCACTTGTTATTTTTTTCAATCTAAGCAACTATATATGCCATACATGTTTAGGTTACACTAAAGTACAAGCATTGGCCAATTCTTTGCATTCCAAATGATATAATAGTTGCTATGTAACTCATCTACAACTTCTACTCTGCCTTTGGTTTTGTTGAAAAAACTTAGAATTCTGGCTTCAACTTTGGTGATTTTTCTCAGTCTGTCTTGCAGTCCTGGTGCACAGCTGATATCAACAGTATGTCCACCTCTTTGACGGAATACCAGAACTATGATTTGATGTTGGTGTCCCTTCTATCAACAACATAATTGTATTTTCAGATCTACTTTTATCTAACATTAGATCATTTAGGCATGGGTGAACATTTCGCTGCATTTTCGGTAGTCACCCATGTATAAAACAGTGTTGTTTTCTTCCTCATTTGACTCAAGGAGGCCTTTGTTTCCTGTGTCTGTATTGGTTGTCTGTGCCCCATTCCAGTGTCTCAGAAATTTTGGCACAAGTGGTCAACATCAAAATCCTCATCATCTGTGCAGAAGTTGCTCACTAGTGACCTCCTTCCAAAGTGGGATACCTGATTTTTGCTCTGACATTGTACTGATGTGAGCTAATTCTACAAGAATAACTAAAAGAAAAAAAATAAATCTTAAATGCAGAGAAATTTAGCCATGAGTATTTCATGGGTAAAAGTCACGCGTTGCTGCCGTGAAGCTCCTGTGCAAACCTGGTTCTTCAGCCAAGTGGGTAGATGTGAAGGTGGGTCCTGCTTTCCCAGGGCACACTCTTGTGAACCCTACCAGGCTTCCACTATGGTCAAATACACATTTGTATTATGAACCTATGACGTGGATATATTTTCCCCATCATGATACCCAGCGACCCCAATTCAAAAGTGTCACATGCTGCATTGTATGAGTATAAATCTCAGTTTGACAATTTTGCCCATGTGGACACACCTTGCCATGCATCATACCAAGTGGATAAAAGCAAAGATTTCTTCCCATGTCCCCCAGGCACAGCTACTGAGGCATACTGGCTACCATCTGCTAGGGTATAGGATTTGATTAGAAAACTACGAAGCAGGCATACAACACTCACCTTGGTGTACTGTTAATCGCAAAGCTGAAATAGAACACACTGCAAAGAGGTGCAGACAAGGTGTTTGCAGGGGGCCTTCCTGTTAAGAAACATTTGCATAACCGAGGAAGAGCAGGAAGGACAGGCTTGCACAAGAAAGTCTAACCACAGAGAACTACAATTAATTGCGTTGTCCTCAGGGGAATGTTTGAAAGGTTCAAGAAATAGGAATATCACATGCTACATTTCAAAAATAATATCCAAAAGTTATAAATAGCATTACTCATACACAGATTTTAATTTTTCTAAGAAATAATTATTGAAAGAAGAAAACACACAGCATGTATTTCCCAAGGGCATACAGATGACTTGGAATTTTATTTTTCCACAAAGTAAATAAGAGCAGTTTTCATGTGTTTTCACCATTCTTTGTGGTACATAATGTGACAAGGACTTTATGCAGAATTTTCTGATTAAGAATGTTAGATATCCATTCATTTTTCTTCTTTAAAATATAATATATAAAACTTTTTAAAAATTATCAGAAAATATTCTGTGCATATATTTTAATGAAATGAAGTGTTACTGAATTTTGATTCTGCATCCCACGTAAATGTATTCCAACTGATCCTTGGGCTGAAGAATGTGAAACGTGGTTGATGCACACACAGAGAAAACAAGAATGGCTCCCTGAGAGTCTAAGATGCAAACAAACACTGCTCTCTTTTGATCCTTCAGGGATTTGAAGAGCTACAAATTTTGAAGCAAGTCAGAGCTATAATTTAAGTATTAGGGAACAAAAATGAGACAGAAAAAGCATGCAAGCTCAAATCTAAAATGACACTATGGTAATAACAGCATAGCATCAAACTATCTCACTGGTAGCATGAAATTAGTATGCGTCTAACACAGGCTTTATTAGACACTACATTAAAATTTCAGATATGGATAAAACTCCTGGCAAGAAATAAAGAGAATTTTTCAAACCAATGTGTAAAAATGTTCCTAAATCCTGCTTATGTAAAGAGTGCAAAGGTGTAAACAGCCTTCCACCTTCCCCACCCCACTCTCTCTTTCTCTTTCAGTATGAATAACTGAAATACTTTTAAACTTAGTTTTTTATCTGTGTCTCATGTCCTTGGATGAATTGTGAAGCGTTTTTCACGTTATGCTAGTGTTTATATTGGCTCTGATTTAAGCAGAGATATTTTAGTGTTACATGCTTGCATTCCTTTGGTAGCTATAAAGATTACTACAGATTTTAAAACAAATTATTGGAATCAATTCCAGTTGATGGAATCAATCCATGGTGTACTGTTTCAAAGTTTAGGATGTCAAATATCTGAAATCATTTTTTTTTTTATTCCGTATTGTTTGCAGGTCCTAGTAACTAGGTTTTGTGACATATTTGAAAGGCTCTGAACTTGCATAGCCATAACAAGAAAAAAAATTCTTACAAAAACTGGAAAAAATAAGACAAATTTTCTTTAAAAATAATCTAAACCATAAAAATTGGGAAAGGAAAATTTAATCTTATTGAGTACAGAGGAAGATGTATTCCAGACAAAGTGATTCAGAGGCTAGTTAGATTAAGTGATTCTGTTACCAGTAGAGTATTAACTGTACCCTGATTTATCAAGTGAGAAGATGTTCTTCTCATATTATTTCTTTTTCAAAAGCAAGTCAAAATAATCAACTGTGCTGTAATTATTTCCAAACGCCTAACATAACCATATGAGGTGCTTCAATTTTATTGTGTTAAAGTGAAAATAAATTAAAAGCAGAATAGAATACTGTGATCAGTGGGAGACTATCTTCAAATTTTAGAGATTTTCCTCTGATCAAAAGTAGTTTAATTATAATTATATCACATAAACAGAAATAGGGAAGATTCATTTATCTCTAATAAAATCTATTATCAGTTGTCAAAGACTGACAAGAAGTGATGGTTCTACTCCAACAAATGTCTAACAATAAGGAAGTAATTTAAAAAAAAATAGGTGATGGGCAGAAAGTATAAGAGTTTGAGGTTCAGAAACCTACAGAAACCCTTCACTGATATGAAGGAGCTGTGAGGGTCCTCCTCCGGAAAGCACAGAAATAACAGAAGAGCTTCAGAGAAAGCCTCAGTCTTTAAAAATACTTAAGTATTTTTGAATGGAAATGTTGACAGAAATATGGATAGAAATGGCCTGATGAACTCTCAGATGAAAATTGGAAACCAAAATAAAAAAGCCAACTTCTTTACGAAGGGGAAAAGTTCTTGGCCTGATTTTCTTCCTCTTATTCTGTTTTTTGAAAAGCAAAAATTGCAAGTAATTAAATTGGACATTTAGAGAAAGAAATTTCCAAGCAAAGCTTGAAAGAAATGGCCCGGTTTCTAATACTGCTCAGTGTAAAATGCAAGAAGAGAACAATTTAAACGAAGAATTGTTTATCCTAAAGGAAACAAAATGTAGTGACTTGGGAAATACTTGACCCAACAATCTTGCAACAAAGGGAAAACATGTTCAGAGAGAAAAGAAAAGTTGTGAACAAATAAATTTTGTTAAGAAAAATAACCTCAACAAATACCTGGATCTACTATCAAAACAATGGGCAAATTAGTATGGATTGGCCACCTCCAGGAAAACAAGAAACTATTATTCAAGACCACGTGTGGATGTGAACAAGTGCACAATCTATAGGCTGAGGCATATAGATAAATGCTGTATTGCAGATCCCTCACCTACACATCGAAGCCTCCCTCCTCTTCACAGCTGCAGCTCCAGGTATGGTGCAGTCCATGGGGTAACCCAATAGGTGGACACAGGCAGTAGATATTGGGGAGTGCCTGAGTGCAGGGCAGAGCCTGAGCCCTGGTTACATGTATGTCACCTCTTAGAATCAGACAGATCCTACCCATCTCCTGAAAAACCATTGTGTGAATCCTAATAGAGACTCCTTTAGGACTAAGAAATTGAAGTAGGAAATTACATGCGAGTTAGGAGAGCTAAGGGACCAGAAGCTGCCTCACACCCCTGGGAAGGGAGAATTTCTGCAATACTATGTGCGGTTTGCAAGTGCGTCTGGCATCTTAAGTAAACCCTGAGACACAAAATGAATGCTGCTTCATTTTTACCTTTTAAATCTCACCATACAGCCTATAAATTAGGAAAATCATTAGCAATCACAATGATAATCTTCCTCGGAATACAAGAGATAGAAATAAAGTTATATTAGACATTATCCCTTAATGAAGTTTATCAGTAGCATTTGAGAGCCAGACGTTGGGAGACTACTACCAAGATAAATCCAGTACCCTTAGAAGAAAATAATAATCAGCTGACAGTGTGAGTCTCTTCAACACCTATAACCCTATGAAGCAGGATCATTTTATCATTTTGATAACATCCTGGGATGAGTTCATATGTGACCTTTTAAGAGAAGTCCACAATTTTAAAGAGAGTCAGCCTTAGATTAAGTTGCTATACTAAACATAAAATACTATAAAAAAAAAAAAGAACAAAAAACTATAGCCCTGGGATCTTAGGTCATAGAACTTGTAATTTAAAAATTTAATGGTGAGACTTTCATTTCAAATATGAAAAGACTATTCTAAAATAACCAAGTAGGATAGCTAAGAAAATAAAGAAAAATCACCTTCAATTTTGAAACTTCTCACCACAAACTCAGATTTCTTCGACAAATTTTGAAATGAAACATTCTAGAAATGTAACAGATTCAAGGGTAGAAGAAAGATTTTTAAATCTAATTTGCATCTTTGAAATCTCAGGGAACATGTGAAAGCATTTTAGCAGCTACGAACCTGTGAAATGCTGCTCCAAATAATCTGTGTTCCCTGAACTTTGGAAATAATCGTGTCACCATGTTTGTATCTTTTTGTAACAATTTTTTCCCTGTGTCCTCTACTTCCTGCCATCTAAGACCAGTATTTTAAAGTTATATAGATCACCTTCTTGAGAGGAAAGTACAGTTCATACACACACACACACACACACACACACACACACACACACACACACACATGCTGTTGCCACAGAAATTTAATTAGAACTCTACAGAACTAGCAAGTTATATACAGATATGTAGTAAAAGCTTTATTATGAAATATTGACCCTCTGTTGTGAAGGCATCAGAATCTACAATCTTCTAGACTGGAGGCCCAATAAAGTTAATGGTACAGTTCCAATCCAAATTCAAAGAGTGGAGAAGTGGGAATATAATGATGGAACTGTTGATCTGAGTCCAATAGCCTGAGACCCAGGAGCAGGACTGTCCAAGGACAGAATAAAATGGTGTCCTAGTTCAAGCAAAGATATTATATTTGTCCTGTTCTGCTTGTTTTATTCTGTCGAAGACCTCAATAATGTGAATAACGTCTGTCCACGCTCACTAGTGAGGGTGAGTTAATCTTCTCAAGTCAATCTACTATTAATTCAAACGCTAATACCCAGAGTCACCCTGACAGACACAACTAGAAGATGATGTTTTACCAGTTATTTAGCCACCTATACTTGACCAAGTTAACTGACCATCACATTAAACATTTATACAAATGAAAGGCTGACATATTTTTACCTAGTGGCATGTGGTAGAGATTTTAGGGTTGTGCACACCTACTTTCTGTCACTTCCAACTACAATCTGTTGTCATGGCACAAAAGTATATACATAAGATACATAGATACATAATAATTAACAGATATAGTTATGATTATGTCCTAGTAATTTTTTGCTGACAAAAATGTAATATGCACATGGACTTTGGTTTTCTAACTTACAATTATCCACAAAGGTATGAGTATTCATAATTATGCAAATTATTCTACAAAATGCTATATAAAATGTTTGATTATTTAAACAATGAAGGAATCATTCTAAAACACTAATATCAAGTTTTTAAGCAATTAATGGTTTTAAATAACTAATATCAGAATTACGCTGTGTAAAACTACATAATGTTAATGTAATTTTGTGTACTTTTTTTAACCAATGGTGTCAGTGTCAAATAATATTGGTTGCATTCTGATAATATTTATTATTATTATTATGGCTGGCTCAGCCTGTCCTAGGGTCAGGGTTGGTGCATCAGGTGGTGCTGGGGATTGAACTGTGGTCTCTGAGGTTGCCTAAGCTTTCCTAAGCAGGCGCTTTAGGCCATTGAGCCATCTCACTGGCCTGATTGGTTGAATTCTGAATCCAGATTTAAAGGCCATCATGTTTTCTTTCACTATTCAGTAACTTCAGTATCAAATGAGGAAGGCCCACGAGGTGTCTGTGCTTTAAACCTGAGCTATAGAATGTAGAAGGAAATGACCGCACATAACCACCAGTGCAGTGCTGACTCCAGATCTTATAAAGTAAAAACAAAATGACTGCTGTCTACTGTCAATTTAGAGAAAACATAAGTAAAACAGAAGAAAAAGGCTTCATTTTACAGGATAGGGAAATGAAAATTGAAAGATAATTGATAAAATTCATATGATTTACAGTTATGGAGCAAATAAATTTTGTGTGGGCTACTGAATTTAGGAGAATTGTCATAAATATTGCTAAATAGAACCTTACTAATATACTAAATATCTGTTAAAACTTATGTTACAGAACTAATTGTCCCTATTTATAAAAGAGACAATTGTTGACAAAAATAAGGTTTGAAAATTATTTAAACATTTAATTAATTACAGAATCATTTATATCATAATTATAATGCTGTCTTAGAATAAATAATACATGCTACACATTCATTTCAATGTTTATTTTCCAAAATCATTCATTGTTTCTCC
>PVKN010043410.1:0-10260 GCA_004027915.1 Capromys pilorides
AATACATTGAAAATAAAATTAAAAAAGAAATGAAAACTGTATATGTCTGAACATTTTTATTTACTGGAAGGGAGAGAGGAGGAAAAGAAAGAAAAGGGAAAGAAGGAGAGAAAGGAAGAGAGAGAGAGAGAGAGAGAGAGAGAGAGAATTATCTGAAGCCAGTATGACAAAGTGCGTAGTGTTTAATCTGGGTAGCACACTTACAGAGAGCTAGTATATTATTTCCTCTATTTGTCATATGATTTTAACAATTTTTAAAATTTTTTATGTATTTGGTACAGGGTCTCACTGCGCAGCTTGGACTTAGTGTTCTTCCTGTTTTCAGCCTCTCTGGCATTGGGATTATAGGCGTGCGCCATCATGCCCACACTAGGTAGCTGGCTGAATGAGTCCAGTGGTGGGGCTGGCATGGCACTGAAATGCTCCCAATTTATAAATTTATTTATTTAACAGGGAACCACACATCAGTTTATTAGTATTATTAATTTATGAATAAGATAGGTACTTTTTCCCCTCACAGAGTGACACTGATCACAAGCTGCTATAACAAGTGTCCACACATCTTCAGGATGAAGCATTTCAAACTCTACTCAGGGTTGGTTACTCTTTTTTCACTTTCACAATTTTGATGCTGCTGCCCGCAGTCTTCTCTGCATTTGCTTTAAATTCTGTCTTTAGGGCATCCCTCACTGCCTTGGCGCAGATCTGGGAGTAGTGAATATAGCTGAGTCCAATCTATCGCCAGTAGGCCACCATGATGTTGCGGGGGGGGGGGGGGGGGGGGGGGGGGGGGGGGGGGGGGGGGGGGGGGGGGGGGGGGGGGGGGGGGGGGGGGGGGGGAGAGTCGTACGTCGGAAGGAATCGCTAGGAAAACGGGCAATGTCGGCTCTCTCCGATGGCCCACCAAGAGGAAGAGGCAGGGCCACGGACATCCCAATTTATAAATTTAAAACAGGAAAAAAAGTACTTGTCAGACCTAGACCTACTTTTGTGTTGAATACCTGATGATAATGTGAAGATTCATAGGTATGTACTTTCAGGTAGGGACTTCTGAGAACATCTGGTCAACCTTGTTCTGGTTCCATAACCTCTTCTGTGACTTGCCTGTAGCTTTGTACAACTGCTTTGTTGGGGATCCTAACCACAGAGACTCCTTATATGGAGCTGCAGGGGAAGTTACTGCTTACTTTGAGCTGGAATGAAGTCTCTGGCTTTTAAACCAGCTCTGATGTCCTGTCCTCAATATGTGCCCCACAAGCAGTGCATCCTGTAGATACAGAGAGGCCAGTCTCACAGGGAAACTAGGGAAGAAAGAAGGAAGCTGAGAGGCTGGAGCAAACACCAGACATTCATCTTTGGAAAGATTGGCTTGTGACTCGCCAGGAAAGAGCTGCCAGGACCAGCATGGTCAGAGAGGAGGAAGCTGGGCTCTCAGGGCCCAATTTCGTTGATGTGGGCTGAAATGTGCCCGGGTGCTGCTGTTTTCCCAGGCCTCACTTCCCCAAACGGGACCACGTGCACAGCAGTTGTGTCTGGTGGCATCACCCTGGAATCGGAATGGCGAAGCCAGCAGAAGAGGAGGATCTGAGTCAGTGACTCATGGGGACCCTCTGGGTGCCCTCCTCTTTCTGTTTTGTGAAATTAGCTGGAATAGAAGGTCATATGCTTGTCCCGTCTTCCCCAGTTACCCTGCAAAAACAAGCCCTGCATCAGAAACAAGTCCTGAAAAACAACAAAACAAAGAGCTTTCTCTTTTGATTTTTTTTGTGTCCAACAAAATGTAGCCAAACTCAAGGCCTAACTAATAGGTAGAAAAATATTTTATAGGCATAAACAGCTCATTAATCCATCTTGAAATAACTCCGTGATTTCTTTAATTCTCAGAATGGTCATGTGTTCTTTTGGTCAGCTGAGTCCCCCTTAGCTCCCTTAGCCCCTAAGCTGTTCTTTTAGGTGAAAGGTAAAGGATGTGGAAAAAAGAACCAGCTGCCTGGATAAGGTTTGATTGAAGTTAGCTCAGCTCTAGTCTAATGTTTATTTCAATGCTTTGGAATGAGAAGGCCGGAGCTCCCCTCTCCATGTGGTCTCAGTGACGTAGGGAGATGTCATGGTGTTGCAGCACCTGTAAGCTTGTGTACTTCGCAGTTCTTGCTTTGTCTGTTCTTGGTTTACCAGTTCAGTAGTACATAACAATGATTTTCAAGCTTTTCTTCCTATAAGGTCCCTTTGGAGCTCTGTGAAATGGGAGAGGGATCCCAGGTAGACCTCAAGTCAACTGAACCAGAGTCTTTGGGAGCTTAGAAGCACCATGGCTAATACTGAACAAATCAAGTGGGAGAACCAGTGCCATACCTGGGAATACCAGGAGGGTCTTGGGGCTGTTTGAAAAAAAACCCAGCAAATATCAGAGATTTCATTATGTTATTCTGACTTCAGACCTCTTAGGGGTTTACTCTTGGCCAGGTGCTGAGCCAAATGTTTTCTGCGGATTGTCTAATTTAAATTTCAAAACAACGTGATAAGTTATTTATTTTGTAAAAGAGGAAACTGACCTTTAAATAAGTTAAGGAACTTGCTCAAGGGATTTAGCAGGAGTATGATTTGAAGGCATCTTGACTTAAGAGGGTGAACTTGGCACTGATGATGTTTACACACACACCACACACAAACACACACACATACATGCACGCATGATATACCTGCATGTACATACCTGTGTGCACGTACACATGCACATACACACACACACACACACACACATATAATTTAGGAATTTTTTAGTGATAAATATTTCTTTAAAAATTATCTATTAATTTATTTATTTGGCATAGCATCTTGCTATGCAGCTTGGATTCCTAGTGATCCTCATGTCTCAGCCTCCCCAGCACTGAGATTACAGGTGTGCACCACCATGCCTAGTTTCAGTGGCTGGTTTGGCATGGGACCTGCAAGGGTTGTGGTACTGGGGATTAAATCTGGGTCCTTGCTCATGCCAGGCAGGCACTTAGACCACTGAGCTATCTCCTCAGCCCAGTGATAAATATTTCTTACCATTTATTTTAAGTTGATATCCAGAAACTCATTTCTCAGGACAATACAATTCTCTTTTCTTTTTTTATTTTTGAGACAGTCTATGTAGTTCAGGCTGGCCTTGAACTCATGGTAATCCTCCTGCCTTAGCTTCCTGGAGCAAGGGGAAGGACATCACAACTCCTCAACTTTCTGATTTTCCGCTTTTTAGTGAGCCTCACACTGAGGCAGGTGGGCTTTAGCACTTCATATTTGGGTACAAAGGGTCAGAGTTGTTTTCAACTGAGGAGTGATGCAAAACTCACTTCAAATTTAGGAGATATGAAAATTTGGCAAAACCTCTCACTTTTCAAGACAATATGATGATGTAATGGAAAACATGAGTGAGATCAGGGTTTATCTGGTCTTCTGTTTCTAGGCTGTGTAACTTTGAGCTATTCATTTCCTTTCTCTGGGCTTCAGTTTCCTCAATCTGAATAATAGGAAATCAAGTTAAGTGTTTTGTTAAAAGACCTTTGAACTCTAAGCCTGTTCCAAAGGCTAAACGTGACCTTAGAATACCCAGTTCTGAAGTCTCAGCAGGCTGGCCCATGGCCATTGGTGCCAGTCATGTGTGAGTATTGTATTTGCAAGGCTGATTTCAAGCTTACAGTTAATGATGAGCAGGAAGTCACTGTCAGACAGTCAGCCACTCAGGTAGCTGTAAATGGTCCTGGAGTGACTGAAAAAGTTTCACTTATTATGCAATGAAGAATTTGCATACAGAAATTAACTTTGTATGGATTAAAATTGAAATACAAAGAAAACATGCAAAGAAAGTCAACCTCATACCAGATAACTGGGCTCCAAATTGGCTGTCTAGGCCTGGACATTGCTGTGGTTGAAAGAGGTGTGCTGCTAGGTGAGCTTGTGGGAGACGCTGGCTCTTCCTTGGAGCCTGTCATTCACCTTTGTGGATCCTAACACTTCACTCCTGAGATCTGCCTGGATCTCAATTCTTCTTGCAAAAGAAGAATTAAAGAGTTACCTGTGTGCTGTTGGAGAAGAGCTCTGCCCCAGTCCAGGGCAAGTGGATTGGAAGTGGAAATGTATCCAGTGAGCATGGTACGAAGTCAGATGAACAGCCAGGGAAGACACCACCCCAGACTGTGTTGTGGATATTCACATTGTAGTGAATATTACCACTTTTCAGCAGCACCTCATTTTTCTATTGCAAAACTTTTATCTCTCCCCTATTACCTTCAGGCTTTTGTACTGGTTGGGCCTTACCTACCCTCCTATATCATAAGTAAAAGGCTTCTCCTAAAGGAACTTTCCTCAAGCCCAGCATGTGACCTCCACTTGATCCATTATTCTCTCTCTCTCAGACCAGATGTCTTGAATGGACTATGTGTGGAGTATACTCATGCTGGGGAAAACACCTAGAAAGGCTATACAGTGTCTTTGCAGACCAAGACTTTTAGGTCCTCATCTATACTGACCCTACTTCCCAGCTGCCATTGATTGTCTGTGCCTTTGCATGATGGCCTCTACAATGGAGGACACTTTACTCTGTACCTCTAGTCCAGAATCCATTGCTAAGTGTGCAACCAAAAACCTCAAGAGATACAAATCCTGACCAGAGTTGATGGAACTTTCTTTGCTTTGCACCGGTTTCACTCTCTAACGATGTGGCTCCTGTTCACATACCAGTCACTGTCTTTTTCTCCCATAGAAGACACAAGTGAACACTGACATAATGATCTTGCAGTTGCCTTTTTTTCTGCATGCTCTCCCTTTTTCTGTTTGTATGGAACTTCTCCAGGAGGTACACAAAACCACTGAGCAGTTCCAATTGTCAGTGATCCATTTGTCAAATCCAATTGTTTTTCAAGTCTGTCATCTTTTATGCTCCCAAGTTCTTTAAGCATATATTGCAGAAACTCATTCAGGTGATTTTTCCCCTTCATTGAAATAATAGCTAACCTCACCCATTCTGCATACATTTTAGATACTGGTCTTAAGAACCTTCAGAAGGTTTCTCACATTGATGATAGCAACATGCAACACTAAAACTACACATGGAATGCATGTCATTCTGGACTTTTAGATGTGTACTGCTTCTAATGTAAACTCAGTTACTGCTATACTCTCTCTCAAGTAAATGGTTGGTTAACAAAAAAACAAAACAGGGTATTACTTGAGAATAAGAGACTAGACAAAATGCCATAGGCTTGACAGGCTACAATTTTGTACATCCTTGGATTACTAAATGTCTGTGTAAAAATGTGTAACTGCTTTTATCACATTCAATAGAGATTTATTAGAATATCAATGATTGAAGGAAAATACCAATGTCAAGCTAAGTCTAAGACGTTTGATATTCAGAAAGACAGTGATATTAAGCTCAACTGCCTATGTTATGGAGTAATAGTACACAAAGCTTCTCTGCTGGAGGGTTGAGAATGTAAATTAACAGACCAAAAATTGGAGAAAAAGAAGGGCTACGAGGATAGCCATCATTTTGGCCGTAGCCCTTCAAGGTCAGTGAGGACTCAGGACATAAGAGAACCTGTGCTGTAACATCCTATAACTCAGTGGTTTCCCAAATTTTCTGTTAATGGAGATTATGGGACCTCAGAGGAAAATGATAAATAAAATATAGTGTGTCTAGGGAGAGTCTCGCAGAGAGAAAACATTCTCTGAGGCTTTCACAGAGAGCAAACTATTGAAGCAATGGCTGTGACTCGTCCCAATGGTTGACACTGACAAGAGTTCTACAAAGCACTATATATGGTTCCAAAGTTAATCCTGAGGAGATTTGACCTTGGAAAATACAAAAGATGAAAGTTTTGTTAAACAGGTCGTGCTTTAACTTGCCCTCAATCACCCAGCAGAAAAGCTTAACTATGAGGCATAAAATGCAGAGCTAGACTAGTGTGATGAGCTGTAAGTGGCTTAAATCAACAGCCTTCAACATTGCCAGTTTCACTGGTAACCCATTGCAATTATGGAACATTGGAATATGTATAGAACTACTTCCTCTTAGTTCAAAGAGAAGAAAATTTTTTCTTTTTTTCCTTTTTTGCTTTCTTTCCTTACCAATATCAATTAGAAAATTTATCATGTCTGCACCCTGTGCTCTGTATAACTACAATAAGGACAACAATATGCAATGTGTCAATTATTGCTAATGTACTATTAATGTGTTTTGAAACTAAAACAAATAAAAAAATAAAAATAAATAAATGAAGGACAAAAAAAAGTACATATTTATAGAATTGAGGACTGGATTTTGCAGGGCAATCTCTGAAAAGTCAGGATTCAGAGATGAGGAAGATCATTACTGGTAGGGGTGGTCTGGGAAGACATCATGTATTAGACCTTTTAGAAATATAGCATTTAGATTCATCAGGGAAGGAAGATGTTTCAGTCATGGAAACCCTGCTGAACAAAGTCTTGGAGTGGAGTTTATGACTATTACATGGAGGAGTGAGGAGTAATGGGGAAGAATATAGGACCCCACCACAGACCAAAGGAATGGAGCTCTGTGAAATGGACCTGAAACTCAGTACTTTAAAAACTTCCCAGCTGAATCTAATGTGCCATCAGGGTTGAGGGTGGTCTTGGGGCTCAAGTGACACAGGAGATGTAAAAACAAAGCCTGGCTTTGAAGAATGAATAGTACTGATGGAACTTCTAGCCTTGGCCAGGAGATTTTTACTTAAACTATAGAATATTGCAGTGCTTTCACCCTGCAGTGATTTTCATATTCACAAACTAGGTTTGTGGGAGATTAACTGGTTCAGACTGAAGCTTAGAGAGCAGGTAGGAAAAATCAGCTAGTAGAATTGTGCAGAGTTCCAGGAGAGAGACTTTCTTTCAGGTATTGGGCATAAGAGGGAAGACAAACCTAGGAGACAAGGAGCAAGAAGAATTAAAGAACTTGGTAGGATAAAGAAGTAAGGATATATTTCTAATCAAGCACAGCATTAATGATAGAAAATTCTCCTTACAGAAATAGTCCTAAGGTTGTATGGGCAAAGAAGTTGGAGAAGGTAATTGGTCTACACTCCATTCCTCCTGGAAATTATGATGTCATTCTTCGTTTTGATCTTAATATCTCCTATACTGTCACTGCAGTGTAGTTCATCATTCTTTCCTTGAGAAACTGAAAGGCAACTCTGTACTGATTTGCTCACTTCCTCACCATCAACTCTGTCTAACCCTTTCCACCTTCCATCTTCCCTTATTCTCTCGCAATGGTCTCTAGAGATCTCGTTATTCAAAACCTAGAGACTTTTTCCTCTAACCTCATTCCACTGTATCCCTTGGTTGCATTTGAGTTTTGGCTAAAGCTTAACGCTCTTCGATTCCTGGCTAACAGACACTCCTGGTTTTCTTTCCATCATTCAGACGCTCCTTTTTGGGCTGGCAGTTTTTTCCTTCCATCTGTCCTAGGCTCACTCAGAAACTGTCCATGGCCCCATTTTTTTTTTTTTTTAAATTTCTTGATGATTCTGCACTCCATGTTCCACTTTTTCATTGCCACTGGGCAGCTGCATATTCACCCCTCATTTGGTTTAGGGACACCTCACACCATCATTACATCACCATATTTGCAGAGCCCTTTCTTGTTCACTGTTTTATCTCATTTGAGTTTCTCTCTCTCCATCTTGCTTCTTTCCTTCTGCTCATCTCTGAGTTGATTCTTAGCTCTATTTCTTACCTGCTAAAACTTTAGTTTTCCAATCTTTAAAATGGAGACAATAATCCCTGCATAGTGAGGGCATTGTATTCAACAATAAAGAAACCTCCACAAAAATAGCAAGGACTGGTTTTTCTTTTAACCTTCAAAGGAAATGCTCTTTTGGGCTGGCTGTGGTGGCGCATGCCTGTAATCCCAGCACTCCGGAGGCTGAGGCAGGAGGATTGCTGTGAGTTCGAGACCAGCCTGGGCTATAAAAATGAGCTTAAGGCCAGCCTGAACTGCATAGCAAGACCCTGTCTCAAAAAGACAAAAAAATAAAGGAGATGCTCTTTAATTAATAGAAGTGAAAAAGTTCAGAACAGTAGAAAGAGAAATTGCCCAGGTAGCGAGTTTAGTAAATTTTAAGGAAGTGGTAAATTTCAACTGAACTAAGGTCTGAACTTAGTTTTCCTCCCCAGTATCTTCATGAGAGGCCAAAGAAGTTGTTATTGTTCCTGTTCTGGGCATGATGTCACTGGGAAGATCTAATTTTTACAAAGTTGGTGACTTTGTCAGCATGATGTGCAAATATGGTGACATAGGTGCTTTTGTTACTCACTGCCTCGAGTAGCACCAGTGTTCTGCTTTACCAGGGTTCTTTCAGCCTCTGAGTTGGAAGATTTGATAGCAAGTTTTTAAAACCATATAAGACAGTTGGCTTTCACTTGTCAATTTTGATTCATGAATTGTTTCACATTTGTGAACTGCTGAGCAACCTGATCTATGGCCTGCTACTTGGATTACTGCCTGCAAGTGTTTGGGAGACCATAAAGTGGTAAAGTCCTAGAGAATATGGTCAGTAATTGGCCAGTCCCCATGGCAGGGCTTCAGGTGACTTGTTTGTGACATGATGTTCTAGGGTAACTGTAAAACATTACTTACTCTTGAGACCTGAAACATAAACAGTGTTTAGAAACCAGCTGCTCGCTCTCTCTCTCTCTCTCTCTCTCTCTCTCTCTCTCTCTCTCTCTCTCTCTCTCTCTCTCTCTCTCTCTTTCTCTCTCTCTCAGGATTGAACTCACAACCTTGCACTTGGCAGGCAGGTGCTTATGCACTTATGCTACTGAGTTATTTTCTTAGTCCCAACCTGGTCTTTCTTAATGTATCACTCATTAAGTGATATATTAACTTACCTTTCTTGATAGCCAACAGTGGTTTGGAGTACTAAAATAAAAATTTATGCACTTTATTTTCAGACTTACAAAAAGAGCCTGTTTTCTTTGAAATATTATGGTAGAAACTGTGAAAATATGGGATCAAATATGATATAGAGGGTCTGGGGAGATAGCTCTGTGGCACAAGTATAAGTTGAATAACTTTGGAACTTCATTTTCAGAGACCTTGCAGAATCCACCACTGCTTTTTGGAATGCAGCCCAGACTGCCACGTAAAGAAGCCTAATATTGCTTAGCAGATGAGGTGAAGCCACGTGGACCAGGGAAGGGCCACCTGGCTTAGATCTGCACTCCTGGGTCCACCAATACCAATCCATATCCACCTGCAGTCATGGAAAGGAGTGTATTTGGGGCATGTTAGGTCGTCTAGTCCTAGTGAAGCCTCCAGACAGCTGCAGCTATATGAATGACCTGGGGTGAGACCAGAGGAGGAGCTATGTAGAAACCTGAGTTAGGCTGTTGAGCCAGAACATCACGGAGAAGTGAGAAAAATTTTAAAAGTTGTTTTAAGCCTCTCAATTTTGACAATTTTTGGCACATAATGATATATAGCTGATGCAGAGGAAAGCTGAGAAAGCAAGCAATTGGCTTGGCTGCTGGGTGGGAAAAGGCAGGCAGCTTTGATTACTTGTGGGAAAATAACTAGAGGAAAAATAACTAGAGGCTCTTAGTGCTACACCTGGATTCATGGAATCAAGATCAAATGCATCATTTTATGTCTTGCTCCCTAAAAAGAACAAAGAAGAGAAAACAGAACCACAGCAAAATCTGGACGGTCCCGAGAATCCCTGGCCAAGATCACTAGGAAAGGTCTTTCTCTTCCAAAGCCAGCAGTAAAGATGGGAAGAGGTGACTATGTCGCAAATTTGAAAGCAGCACATGAAGATTTGAAGACATATGATAGCACTGATGAAACCAAATACAGCTCTAAAAGAAGGCTGAGCCCAAAGAGATGAAGAACTACAAGTTACCTGACAAAATTTTAAAATAACCTCATTAAAGTATCTTAGTGAGCTACAAGAGAACATAGATTTATTTCTTCAAGGAGTTTTTTGTTCCTTTCTCAGACTATTTCTTAGAACAATCATAAAGAAGAAAATCCATAAACAAACCAATATATTGGTTCATCTGATGCTGTCCTACAAGTCTCATAAGCTTTATTCACCTGTCTTTGAACCTTTTTCTTTTTGTTCCTCTGACTGGATAATTTTAAATTATCTGTTCAAAAGTTCACTGATTCTTACTTCTGCTTGATTGAATGTATTATCTTAGCTCTCCTCTGGATTTTTCAGCTCAGATATTCTATTATTCACTCAGATTTTCTGG
>PVKN010043411.1:0-10239 GCA_004027915.1 Capromys pilorides
TGATTGAGAGTGGGATGTTGGATTCTGTTTGGCTCAGTCCCTAGTCTTTTGATGTAGAACTATAGTGAGGTTATTACTCCAGCATTTCCCAATATAGTTACCTAAGAGAAAACAACTAATTACAAGAGATATGACATCCTAACTACAGTAATACAAATAGTAATAAACACACAATTTAGAACCTTACCAACTATGGTAACTATTGATTTTATACTCTAGACCACAGAAGCAAAATCTATTGTTATATAACAGAACCAATCATAAACTAGGAGTTTATATGCAAAGTGTTTCCCCTTTTTAGAGTAGATGTCCCCTGAGTTCCTCTGAACAAGATGGTTGCTGTGTCCCAAGTGTTTGACACGCTGGCTGCCCAACACCCAGTGTAGCAGCATGGGCCAGGCACCAGAGTTCCTCCAGACCAATGTTCCCTGGATAGCAGAGGGGCACTGGGTGAGATTTCTCCCCTCCCATGTGGCTCACATAGATTTTGAAGGCTCACTGTCACTCGTGTGATGATGGGGGCCCGGGGAGCAGTCTCTTCCCTCCCTCCCAAGGCTCACCAAGGCTCATGATCACTCCCCAAACTCTTCATTTTGAAACCAGGTCTCTCTAAATCACTAAGATGCCCAGGCTGGGCTTGAATTTGTGATCTTCAGCTTCCTGAGTGCTGAGATTACAGCCAGCCAGTTAATTCTTAAGGTATTTTTAAGGGCCAGGGATATAACTCAGTGGTGCAGTGCCTACCTGGGAAGTGTGGGGTCCTGAGTTTGATTCCTGGTACAAATAATAACAACAACAACAATAACAATAATACATTTAAGGTTTAGTTGATTTGCAACCAATAATAAATGCTGGCAGAGGTGTGGAGAAAAAGGAACACTTCTCCACTGTTGGTGGGAGTGCAGACTGGTGTAAGCAGTGTGGACAACAGGGTAGAGATTCTTCAAAGAACTAGGATGAGGGCTGGGAAGGTAGCTGAGGAGCATAAGTGCCTGCCTGACAAGTACAGGGTCCTGAGTTCAATCCCCAGCATCACACACACAAAAAAATAACTAGGATTAGAGGCCCATTCCACCCAGCTATTTCCCTTCTGGGTATTTCCTCAGAAGAATTAAGTGCATCATACCATAGCGATATATATATACCTATGTTTACAGCTGCACAATTTGTAATAGTTAGATATTGGAAACAACTCAAATACTGAATGCCCATCAACCGAGGAACAGATAAAAAAAGATGTGGTATTTTTGTACAATGGTATACTACTCAGCTATAAAGAGGGATAAACTTGAGGCTTTTATAGGAAAATGGATGCAACTTGAGGCCATGTTCATAAGTGAAATAAATCAGACTCACATGATAAAGATAATATTGTCTCCTTGGTATGAGAAACTAAAGAGTTAAAAAAAAAAGTCTAAAAATTGGGCTGGCAGGATAGCTCAGTGGACCACTGTTTGATCCCTGGCACCACATGTTGCACCTGCCCCATCCCCAGGGAGCCAGCCAGTGAGTCAGGACATGGCAGCGCACACCTGTAATCCCAGCATTGGGGAGCCTGAAAGCAGGAGGATCACCATAAGTCCAAGCTTCGTAGTGAGACACTGCAACAACCAAATACATTTTTTAAAATATCTAAAATGTATGATAGATATTTTGAAATGGGAATTGTTCAAAAAGATAAAGGAAGTATGATGTGTGAAATAAGACAGTAAAGAAAGGGGAGAAAATGCAAGTCAGTTTTACCAGTAGTATCAATTAATTCATTAAAAAGGAAGGTTTGTGCTAATATCAATTAGAGCAAATTTTATGCCCATATCGTGTACCCTGAGCAACTACTTTAACATGTAATGTATTCGCTATTGTTATTTTGTTATGAAATTTTGTTTTACCTTTTTTTCCATAAAATAAAACAAAAAAAAAAAGCCTTATTTGACTAGGGTGGTGGAAACTAGTTCCTGAGCAGGCTACTAATAGAGGGAGTGGATTGGTAGTCAGTGTTCCCACTTTTAAAGGTGGATTAGTCCAAACATAGCCTTGAAATTCCAGCTAGATAAGAGCATAATGTGAAAACAAAATGCACTAGAGGTGCACCTCCATGGACGAGTGCTTGCCTAGCATCTGCAAAGCCCTGAATTGGATTCCAAGTGCCACAAAATAAAAATAAATAAATAAATGTTTGTTTATTTATTTATTTATTTATTTATTTATTTAATAAATATAAATATATACCACACAGTGTCACAAAGGTTAACTGTGATTAGTGATTAGTGTTAACCTTCAAAGCCACCCTGTGGAGCATCCCAAATTTAATTTATTTACCAATTACTGGTGCATTCATCTGGATCCTTGAGATTTTTTCCAATTAAAAGTCAGTTTTTCTTGTTGGTATAAAGAGCTGTTTCTCCTTTGCTGCCACCCTTACTCTTGTGGTCTGTGGCCTCCTAGGGCAGCTTGTTACAGGAGGTGCACTGAGGAGGGCACAGGGGGAGCCATCCTCACAGGGATGAATGGAGTGCAGGCCATGGAAATGGCCTGGTCCTGCAGCTCATCCCCAGAGGGAGCCAGGCCTCTTACTTTCCTGCTCTCTTCCACTCACCTGTAAAATTCAAGCCCCAGGAAATCCTCAGTCCTCTTATTCCATCTGGCCCACCTCACCCAGGGCAAACTCTTGTGGGTTCCCTCTTCTCCCTGAGCACTGAGAAAAGACAAGGCTCTTGCTGTCTCCTGGATCCAGCATCAAAACCAGGTGGATGTTTTTGGTCTGTGTTGCTTCTATTCTTTTTCCTCCTGTCATGGTAAAAAAATTTCTGCTGGCAGTTCATTCTTGTTTTGTTTTTGTTTACGTCTCTCACAGTCCTGGAGACCAAAGCCAGGACCTTGACTGTGCTAGACAAGCTCTATCTCAGTACTTCCATGGACTTTCTCTCTAGTACCCCAGGTTATTCTGCAAAGAAAAAGCAAAACTCCCCCATCACAAGAGGCTCATTCTAAACCTGCCCACACAGGGCAAAAGCTAAATGTCTTGATAGACTTTCTTCTGCCTCTTAGTCAGCCAGAACTTGACACAGAGCAGTAAAGCATCCGATGATGATCTCTTTCATTAAAAAGAAATATTTTTTGCTCGCTTGTTGGTTTTTGTTGGCTTTGCTTTTTGGTGCTAGGGATTGAACCCAAGGCCTCATGCATGCTAAGCAAGTGCTCTATCACTGGTCTTCACTCTAGTCCAAGGAAAAGACTGCGACAAATAGGTCCAAAGAACTCATAACAGAGAAGAGAGTTTTGTTGCTAAAACCAAAAAGTGTAACCAGAGTGTTGAAGGTTCTGTCTTATTTATTGCTGTGGCTCTACTACCGTGTACACTGCCTGATACATCCTTAATAATAAGGATAAAAACAGCATGGTGGCACACACCTGTGGTCCCACTGCTAGGGTGTCTGGGGCAGGAGAAGCACTTGTAAGTACAAAGTAAGACTGTGCTATATAGTGAGTGTAATACCTCCTGGACCCTGCATCATAATAATAATAGTAATAGTAATAGTAATAATAATAATAATAATAATAATAATAATAAAACAGTGATAGCTGCCCTATATAAGTTCAATACTTAGTGCAGTGCCCAATATGTTGAACAAATAAAGGACTAGTACTAGAGACAGTGTTGTTTATTGAGCACTTATTGCTGAATGTTCTCATTTAATCCTCACAGAACCCACAGGAAGTCAATATTTCCATTATGTCCATGTTTTTCGGCTGAAGTTTTTATTGGCTTATATATAATTACAAGTCTTCTGACAACACTTGCCACAGTATTGTCTGTTAAAGTGACTGGCCACAAAAACTCCAGCATTTGGTCCGGTATAATGACACACTATAGTAGTCCCAGCACTTGGGAAGCTGAGATACGAAGCTTGCAGCAAGTTGAAGGCCAGCTTGGTGTACATAGCGAGCTCAAGTCCAGCATGGAATACATAGTAAGACTCTGTTTCAAAACAACAAAACTCCAGTCCTACATGCATTTTAAGGACACTCCCAGCAGAGATGACAATTGTTGCTATTTTCAGCCTCCTTAGAGTATTTCAGGACAGCCAGAGTAACCTTTTCTCTTCTGCTTATTCTTCCTGAAATTGGTGTAAAACTTCCTTTCCTTAGCACCACCAGGGAGCCTCAACACCAGATGAAAGGTAGTCCCCTTCTGAATATTGTAATCAGACAAAGTGCATCCATCCAGTTCTTACCAGCAAACAGCAGCCTTTACCGAGCAGGAGGAATACCGCCCTTAATCCTGTATCTTGGACTTTACATTTTTTATGGTGTCCAAGGCTTCACCCTGGAGCACAATGCCCTTCCTCTCCAGGGTTTGTACCAAAATCTGTGTCTTGGCAGAGGTTCTACCATAGAAATCAGAACTGAAAGGGAGACCACCTCAAGGCCCCATGGACTGTCAAGACCCCATTATTTCCATTTTGTAGATTAGGAAATCATGGATTAGGGACATGAAGTAACTTTCTCAAAAGTCCGTGTGGCAAGGAATGGTGCCTCCCAAACAGCTACAGTGGCACCCTAGCTACTGTGTGCTGCCCCAGCCTCCCTTTAAGGGGACCACTGCTAAAACCAGGGGACACCAAAGAGACAGGTGAACCAGCCTAAGTGATTTTCCCACCACAAATAGACTTTCTTATCACTGTTAAAAATCTAGATTCATTGGCTTGATTTGGGTTTTAGTTTTGTGTTTCTCAATCTCTCTCTCTAGCGCTCTCTCTCTCTCGCACATGTGCTTTTCCATGAAGCTTCATGTGTGTCCCCAACTCAAACTTGGTCTTCTATTTTTATTCTGCTAATGAAGACATCAAGAAAAAGATAAATAGATCAGCAGGCCTCTTTCCCAATGCTGTCTAGAATCAATTTATTGACCACTTCCTTTAGCTCAGCGTCTTCCCCTCCTGGGTCAGGATTCCCATCATCTTCTGGATTCTGCAAGTCTGTTGATTCTGAGTGGAAGAGGCCTTCCACATCTGATTGCTGTGGTTGTTTAGTAAAAGCAACTGTTACTATTCCTTTTGTAGCTGTCATCCCCAAAGCCTCATGCAGTCATGGGGCAGGCTTCTAGAGTTTGTGACTAATTCATGGTCCAATGTTGAGATATGGGTGTGACTGCTACACCCTCTGTGGTGTGAGAAGCCTGCATATAATATAAGGGAGGGAAAGAGGCTTGCTCTTACTGCTTTTGCTGTTTTCTGCCTGCCACATACTCTGTCACAGGGAAGAGCCAGGCCATGCAAGTGAGGCAGGCAGTTTTGCCCTGAACATATTCAGTAATTAGCCTGAAGTTTCTAGATGCAACATCATCATCCCGCAGATCAGCAAGGCACACTTCAAACACATGACCTTCAAGGTCATCAGTTGGGGTACCCGAGTTCTGGTGATGGGTGTTTCTTCCAAAATGTCTTATAAAGAACGTAGTTGGTGCTGTCACATCATACCAATCCTTCTTAGAAAATGATTAACCGCTTTCTTCCTGTCTCCCTTTTTGTTGCCTTTCATAAGGTTCTTGTTCCTGCCTTCCCCATAGTGCTGCTCAGAGAGCCCAAAGTGGTGCTTGTGAGACCAGAAGTCACAGTCCCTGAGCTTCTGCCTCACATAGCCACTCAGCAACATCTCCAGGCTGTCAGTCCACACATCTCCCTGTCCAGCTTGCTTCTGCACATGCACAAATGGATTCTACACTTTTTAACTTTATTGTAACTGAGACTGGGCATGGTGGTGCATGTCTGTAATCCCAGCTCATGGGAGGTTATAAACAGAAAGGTCACTATGAGTCTGATCTAGTAGTGAGACCCTGAACACCCTGTAGACTCTTCCTTAAAATAAAAAATATATGTATAAAGCAATGAATGACACACAGTTCTAGCCTAGTTATCATCAAATGCATCCCTTACATAAAGCAAATAAAATGTCATGAAGATTGACATGTCGAAACCTTCTATCAAGGCAGGCGTGGTGGTACATACTCTCCTGTAATCAAAGTACTTGGGAGGCAGAGGCAGGAGGATCGCAACAGTTTCTAGGCCAACCTGAACTACACAGTGAATTCCAAGCTAGCCCCTGAAGTACATATTGAAACTATGTCTCAAATAAGAAGAAAAAAGAGACAAAACCTAAGAGACCCTACATTTGCATTTACATTTTCCTAACCTAGAAATCTTTGCTGTCTCAGATGAACAAATTAGGAAATTATATTTCCACTTTTTCCTCTGTACTTTGAGAAAAATAGATTCCAAACTTCTTACTGCTACTTCATTGGATATGCCCAGGTGAATCTGTCTGTCTCACTGCTGGGCCAGACCTGTGCATGTGAATCACTCTTACTTGGTCAAGGAAGTAGCACATAAGGGCTGCAGGGCCTTTCCAGTCTGCAACCAGAATTATCCTTCCCTTCCTCCATTGGTAACCCAGGACACTATAAGGCTAAAAGGGAAAATTAGTTGAAAAAGACATAGCAAACAAATATTACACAAAGAAAGCTGTATTCGTGATAGTCATTTCATTAAAAAATGTTGTCTGAACTAAAAACCAACACAAAGATTAAAAGGCACAAACACTGCAAAGAGAAAAATTTTCTATGAAAACTCTGAATTTGCCTGTATCCAACAACAGTCTTCATTAAAAATGGATTGACAGGGGCCAGGGATATAGCTCAGCAGCACAGATATTGCTCAGTGGAACAGTGCCTGCCGCATAAGCATGAGGTCCTGAGTTTAATTCCTTGTGCCAAAAAAAAAAAAAAAAGGATTGACAGAGCTGGGGTATATCTTCAGGGTGGGTGCTTGCCTCAGATGCAGGGGGCCCTGGGTTCCATCTCCAGCACCATAGAAAGAAAAGAAACAAAAAAAAATGAAATGAAAGAAGAAATAGAAAGGACAAACGTGGAGAAAAGTTATGAACTAGTATTTCACTGAAGAAAAACACCTAGTGTGGTGGCATACCTCATAGGAGAGGCTGAGTCAAGAGGATCGCAAATTTCAGCCCAGCCTACACAACATATCCGCTTAGAGAGATACTATAGTGGTTGATACATTGTGTCAACTTGGCTAAAGGGGCTGCAGCAGTTCAGACAGAGGTCTTCCCCCTCCCCCCACACACAATAGGTCCGACTCCAGAGTGACTCAGCACAAAAAGGCTATATAAAGGAGTTAAGGAAGGCTTTGGCAGCCGCCCCACTTCCTTGGAGAAGTCTGAGCGTTTATTAAAACACTTTGCCTCTGTGCCACTTCACAGGGGCTTGATCTTCACAGCCATGCCACTTCAGAGGAGCTCTGATCTTCGCTGTAGACTGCCGGTCTTCACGGTCAAGAGGGAGGCTTCATGGAGGCCGCAGCTGTTGCTCCTCCTCTGCTCTTCATTGTTTTCTGCCGCCATGAACTGCTGCCATTTTCCTTGAGCCAGCTGATTATGCACTGAAACCTCCTCTAGCTGTGAGCTAAATAAACCCTTCCTTCCTTAATTTTGAGTGTCAGATATTTGTCCCAGTAATGAGTGAAAAGTAACTAAGACAGATAAGGGCTGGGGATGTAGGTCATTTTTTTATGTGTGGGACCAGGGTTCAAACTCTCGGCCTTGCATTTGCCAGGCAGGCACTTGTGCCACCGAGCTATCTCCCCAGTTCCAGTAGGTCATTTTAGACTCAATCTCCAGTGTAAAACAACAACAACAAAAACATGAAAACATCAACATCTCATTAGTCAAATTTAAACCCCAGTAAGATACTATTTCACACCAGCTGTTGGTGACCGGAGAGAATAGTAAAAATTCTCATTTCGGAGCCAGGGATGCAGCTCAGCTGCACAGTGTCTGCCTGGTAAGCTCGAGGATGTGAGTTTGAAAAGAATTCTCATTCCAGAGATAGTGGTACAGCTCAGTGGTGCAGCACTTGTCCTGGTTCCAATCCCCACCTGCATAAAATCAATCCATCGATTGATCTCATTCAGCTACCAGTGCTGGCTGGAAATCAGTATAATTACTTTGGAGAGCAAATGGGCACTAATTCATGAAGTCCAGCACATGTAGACCCTGGAATCTGGTTACCCAGGCCTAGATAAATATCCTATCAAGTCTTGCTCCTGGACGAGGAACATGAGCAAGAATGTTCATAATAGCATTGTTTACATGGGGAAAAAAAGAAACAAACTAATCATCTATCAATAGTAGTGTTTACTCATTTTAGTACATGTTTGTGATATATAATATATTCATTCCTCATGGGGAGCTGGTACATATACATATGGCATCTTAGTCTTTCTTTCCTGTCTCCTCCTCCCACTCCATCCCTTAATACCTTTCCCATCTGCAAAAAGTCTGATCTCCTGCCATTTCCTATTGTCTTTTTTTTTCATTTATGTATTTGGTATAGGGTCTCACTGCGCAGCTCATACTTGTAGTGATCCTCCTGTTTTCAGCCTCCCCAGCTCTGGGATTACAGGTGTGTGCCACCGTGTGCAGACTCGGTCGTGGCTCAGCACACCCCAGGGGCATGGCTGGTGTGGCATGTGGGACTGGGCATTGAACCCTGGTCCCTGAGTGTGCTAAAGCAGGTGCTTAGTCTGCTGAACTAACTCCCCAGCCTTGTCTCTATTTTGATTTTTAAACTATTTGTATTTTGAGCTTTTCGTATAAAAGAAACCATGTAACATTTAACCCTCTATGACTGATTTATTTCACTGAGCAGTATGGTATTCTGCAAATGACTCAAAGGCATCCTTTTTTATGGCAGAGGCCCGCTCCATTGTGTATATGCCACATGCTCTTCACTTAACCTCTTGAATCCATCAATAGGAATTTTTTGACCTCGAATCCTTGAGTAGTTATTTTCAATCAAATTAGACCCTGTTTCAAGGTGAAAAAGGTCTGGAATGTGCTCAAAGGCCCTGGATTCAATCTTTAAAACTGAAAAAAAAAATTTAACCAGGCATGATGGTGCATGCCTATGATCCCAGCACTCTGAAGGCTGAGGCAAGTGGATTGCTTTGAGTTCATGGCTAGCATGGCTTCCACCAGCTTTCCTTTTCATAGGTATTTTTCAGTAATACCTAATGGGGGATGAAAACTACACATTTATAGTGCTTCTCTGGACAGGACAGCAGACAAAACAAATGTCCAAGCTTTCTCTCAGCACCTAGTTTCTGAAGCCATGATCAAAAACAGAAGAAGTCAGATGCGGTGTTGCACAACTTCCAGCCTAGCCTAGGCAGCTAGCTTAGTGATTTAGCAAGATCCTGTCTAAAGATTTTTTAAAAGGGCTGACAGGGCAGCTTAGGGCAAAGGCTCCCGGTTTAATCTTCAGGACTCCACCCCCCACCATGCCCCCATGCAAACCAGAAATAGGAGAGTGGCATATTTAATGCTTTGAAATAAAAACATTGTTAACCTCAATGCTTTTTCCCTTTTTTTTTTTGTTCATTTTTTCCCTTTGATGCCTGGAAACAGACTCAGAGCCTTGTGTATGCTAGGCAAAGACACTGTCACCAGCTGCTACATCCTGAACCCAACCTAGACATTTTTCTTTTTTGTCTTTCTTTCTTTCTTTTCTTTTCTTTTCTTTTCTTTTCTTTTCTTTTCTTTTCTTTTCTTTTTTTCTTTCACTAGGGTTCAAACTTAGGACCTTGTGCTTGCCAAGCAGCTGCTTGTGCCACTGAGTATCTCCCTGGATCTTTTGTTTTTCTTGAGAAAGGGCTCACCACGTAGTTCAGGCTGGCTTTAAACTCACTATGTAGGCCAAGCTGACCTCGAATTCTTGGTTATCCACCTGCCTCAGCTTGCTGAGTGCTGAGTTTACAGGCATGCACCATCATGCCTGGCTGAGCTCTATTTTTAAAGGAAGAAAAACGTGTAAGTAGTTTCCACTAGGGGATGTGCTTCAGATTGGACCTCGCTCTCTTGACATCTGGCCGGGTAGCTAAATTGCTCTAAGGTAAGCACAGTAGGAATCACACCACTGAGTACCAGTTCTGTGAGGAGTTCTCATTCTGTGCCCACTGGAGTGGTCTCAGTGGTTGGGAAGCATCAACAAGAATCGCTGCAAAGCCAGGAGTACTAACAGAGGCCAGCTTCTTGGGAGACTGAAGCAGGAAGATCTCCACTTGTTCAAGGCCAGTCTGGGCTACATAGTGAGTTCAAGCATAGCAAGATGTTGCCTCAGAAAAAAAAAAAGAATCTAGATAAGAAAGTTTGCCATATGTTAAAAAA
>PVKN010043412.1:0-10245 GCA_004027915.1 Capromys pilorides
GACTACAACTTAGTAGCATGAGTCATGAGTTGTTCTCTGTAAATGCCTGGCCTGCACATGACCTTCACCATCTGCCACTGATCTCCAGTTCCTTGGTACATCAGGCTCTTGGGGGGGATGACAGGGCCCTCAGGCAACAATATCCATGTTTTCTACCCACTCTTAAAAGTGTCCAAGGAGAATGTGGAGAGATCCTACCAAGCAATTCCCTTCACCGGAGTCAGCTTCAAACTCAGGCACAATCCTATTGCACGTCTACTAGGGTAGACATGTCTAGTGACTAATTCACAGTGCCTTGGGGCCATTGTAGTGCACTGGCTACTCCAAGGACATCCAAGTGCTGGTAGCCAAACTGATGCTGAACCACAGTCTTGCTATGGCTAGGTACACCTGCTAGGAAGACAGGTAACTTCACTTGGGTACACATGGAGAACTATATCTACCTTGCTTGTATGTAGAGGGCTGCGAGGCAACTGCTTGACTACTTTGGCAGAGTATCTGCAGTGTCTAGAATTTCTCGCCAGGACCTTGGGTCATGTCTATCTCAAACCCTGAAGAGGACAACATAATCTACTTGGTCATCCTCCATCTAAATGTAAACTCATTGCTGTCTGGTAACAGAAATATGGAGAAATGTCTATTTCATTTTTGTTATTCTGAATCTTCTAATTCTTCTAAAATGGACAGGAACTGTTTCATAATGAAAATATGAAATGAATGAATGAATGAAAATGCAAACCCATAGGTCTGAGGTGACTTTTTAGATAGGAGCCAAGTGGTAGACCTGAGATTGAAAGTTATTTACTGCGAAGGCCTGCACTCCTCTGTGGAGGGATGAAGCTACTGGATGACTCAGAGCCTGGAAATAAACACCTTTACAAAACTAACAAGCCTTAAGAAATCTACGCTAGAGGTTAAACAAATTATTTACCTGCCATTCTACTACTGCTCAGAAATTTCTGCATTTATAAAGAACAGTGAGGTTAAATACCAAAAGGACAATTATAAAGAAGAAAAGAAACAGTCCTTAATCTCAGGGGTTATCAAGAGAGACTTACCTGACATTTCAGTCTCAAAGAAACCCAGGAGGGATTGCATGAAGGAGAGGATCCAGCGATCTGTGATGTTGGGGCTTTCTCTGACTGTATTCTCATTGTACAGGAATTCCACTTTCTCCTCCTATAAACAATAGGAATTCACATGCATGGTAGAGTTACTATGAGATAAATATACAGTGAAAGAAAGAAAAAAACAAAACAAAACAAAAACAAACCCACACTTAGTGCGCAATTCTAATTTCTGATAAGCACGAGCTTGGAACAGTAAGTCTTCAAGTAATTATGTCTTATGAATAGAATGAAAAAAATTAGGATAAAACTATTTCTTTGCACTAAGGAATTATTATGAATTGAGATATACAAAAATCTCTCTGTTAAACCTAGGAAGGAAATAAAATTTCAGGGTTGAATGATCACAGTACTCCACGCTTAAGACTGTTCTTCCTTGAATAAGCTTCCTGTTTTTAGCTCTGTAAAAATCATCCTTTATTCTAAAAGTCCATATCAGCAGTCCCTGCTCTGCAAACTCAACCCATTGCAGCACTGTGAATGGGGTGGATCAGTGGTGATGCGAAGCCTCCTCTGGAGTTAAGCACCTGATGGTGACAGGTCTGCCCTTGCCATGCACAGATGGCCTCGTGGTGGGACAGGTGTGAGCTGAATCCCACACAAGCAGAGTTCTGCACCTGCCTAAGGGCTGTTGTCCCTACTTGGCACAGAGCCAGCTGTGGCAAGGTGGCAGAATTAGAGAGGAATGCTAGGAAAATGCATGCCTTTCTCAACTCCAAGGGCAAAGTGTGAGCTGGGAGCTCAAGGTGAATACAATGTATCTTCACTAACAGAATGTGTTCAGCCACATCCAGAAGCAGCAGAACTTGAGTGATCTATGTGATAGAACCCTAGCCAGCTTGCAGGTCCACTCAAGGAGGAAGAGTCACACATTCATTCAATAACGATCGACTAGGATTTCTACTTCACAGGTACTGGAGATAACAGGAACAACAGTCTTGTGGTTCTCATCCCAAACTGGGTGTTCAATACATACACAAAAATGTGCTAGATGTAAAGAGCCTGATAATGGTCAGGTTAAGGGCAGGAAAGTGGCCCTAGACAAAGAATTCTCAGAATGGGCCTCCTGGGTTGACAGGGAATTGCTCTGGAGGGGCATGCGCACAGAGAACAACTGATATCCTGACCACCTTCTATCCACTGTCGTTCTGAGGTTCAACCCACTACCATTCCCTATACTGCTCTCAAGTGGGAAGTCATGCCTTCCCTCTGCCCTTCACCAGGGATTCATTCCATAGTTTTTTAATGAGGGGAAGGACGTCTCAGTAAATATGGTATCCCTGGCATCAAGAACTGGCTGAAGAAACAACTACAGCTTAGAACTCTTTCAGAATCAAAGTCTGTGTCCCATACAGAACCTGGACACCTGTCACACCTGTGTCCAGCCTCCCCACAGCCCAAGGTGTTCCTCATCAAAAGAGTAGAAAAAAATGGCCCTGAGATTCCACACCAAACTCTACCTCTTAGCATACCCAGAGCTTCTGCAGGCTGTACCTTACCTTCTCGAGTCTTAGGATGTTCTGTGCGAAGAACCGGTATGCATTGTACCAC
Source organism: Capromys pilorides (assembly GCA_004027915.1). Classification (NCBI taxonomy): domain Eukaryota; kingdom Metazoa; phylum Chordata; class Mammalia; order Rodentia; family Capromyidae; genus Capromys; species Capromys pilorides. The sequence continues at coordinate 2,679 of PVKN010043412.1, forward strand.
GGAAGCAACACATCCTTAAGGATGTCCCGCACACCCTCCTCCTTAAAGCGGAGGTTTTCTGCTCTTACCACAGGAGAATTGATCAGATATAACCTGGAAGAGAGAGAAAATATACTCAGCAAAGTTATGCAGACAGTGAATCAAATATTCTTGATATTTTGAGAGAGTAAGACTAAAATCTACACTGTTCTACAAAAGGGGATAACATTAACACCCTTTGAATGGTCAATTTCAAACTCATGAAGTTCTTACCTTGTGTATGAGCTCCAGCAAAACTTAAGGGGAATACTGTATATAACCTGTACATAACCCCAATACCAAACATGGCACTGCATTAAGAACAAGAAAAAGGTTGGCCTGATCCTCACCAAGCATCACTTCTTTCCTGTGGACACTGCCCACTCCCTACCGCGTGTACACACAGTGTCCAGGAACTGATTTCACAGACTGCAGAGTCCCACAACTGGGTGGCAAAGACCAAGAGTGCTTGCTGCTCCATATCCTACCGGATGGCCTCACCATAGAGAATGATCCAGCCCCAAAGGCCGACAGCACCAAGAATGAGTCTGACAGATAACCAAGTTCAGAAACACACCCTTAAGATGCTCCTGGGTCACATAGCACCACAACACGGTAGACAGTCATGAGTTTTATCTATGACAATGAAATACTGAATGGTATCTTTAGGTCCATTTAAACATGGAAACTGACTACATAACTGTGACGATTTCAAACACTAGCTTAAGTTGCTGTGACACTTCCTTAACACTTCAGGATTAATTTTCAATTTGTTCTTGCATACCAATAGTGCATGTGGCTCCCTAAGTGCAAAATGAAATAACACAAAATTTTAATGCCACCAAGACAAGGAATTCAGGAGAAAAGTGAGGCAGGAAGCAATCTGCAACTACACTGGGGAAGCCTCGTATGGTTCATGAAATCAAAAACAGGTGTCCTCTTTGTCAAAAAGATCTCGTATTTAAAAACAGTTTTCCTCACAGGTACCAAGTCCCTATAAGGTACATGACCACTATGTATATCTAAAATCTTCCAATATAAATAAAATAAAATGTAGTAATAGACTTAATAAAAAACAACTTCACTATTTAGAAAACTATTAAGGGGGTTTAAAATCAAGTATATTAGTAAAACTTTTCACATAACAAAGACCCATATTTAAAAGCATAAAAACCAAACCTAAGAACTATGACTCCTAGGGTGGGAGATGCTTATAAAAAAATAACAAAAGACAAAGAACCAAATAACAACAACAACGAAGACAAGCTACTACTACTGTACCTGAGGGCATCAGCGCCATACTTTTGGATGACTGAGACTGGATCTGGATAATTCTTTTTCCGTTTGCTCATTTTTTGGCCATCACTTGTAAAATAAAAGGTAGATGTCAATTAAAAATACCACAGTTGATCCTTATATGGATATAAATTTATAAATAAAAATACATTAAGTGCAAATAGAAGCAGTAATTTCGTAACATTAAGGTTGTTTTGATGACACTTCTGAACTTTTCTTTTTTGTGGTGCATAAGACCAAATTTAGGGTTTTGGGTGTGCCAGGTAAGCACTATACTAGAGAGCTACATTCTTGGCCTCAAAAACCTTTTTTAGTACTATGATAAATCCATAAAAATATTTTGAAACTTATCCCAGAGAAATGAAAACTTATAGTCACCTATATAACTATGTATGAGTGTTTAGAGCATTGTTATTCGTAAGCAAGCACCAAATACTCTAAGCAACCAGAATGGCCTTCAAGAGGTAGAGGCAGGGGTAGATGACAGGCCCTGGGTTTCACTCAGAGGTCAGTAAAACTCAAATAGGTGGAAAGTTAAACTACAGTATTTCCTTATTGTGAAGCACTATTAAGTATTGTAAAAGAACACACAACTTGAAACTTTCAAATTATGTCGACTAAAAAGCCAATCCTCTGAAATTAGATGCTATTTATATAAAGTTCTTGAGACGATGAAGTTACAGACTTCAGTGCCTATTAGGATTGAGAATAAAGGTGGGAGGATGGGAAGGGATATAGTTATCAAGAACAACAGGGAGAGCCAAGTGTAGCACGCAGGCCTATAATCCCAACACTCAGGAGGCTTAAGCAAGAGGATGCTGTGAGTTCAAGTGCAGCCCGGGCTACATGCTGAGTTTAAGGTTAGCCTGAATTATAAAGTAAGACCATATCTTAGAAAAGAACACAAACAAAAACACTCTTGAATTTGTGACTAAGTTGCTCTGCTGTGACCTTCAGCAAGTTTCTTTAATGTTCTTATACTGTGAAATTACCCATTATCAAAATCAGATAATCATAGCCCCATATCAAACAGCTCTGAGGATAAAATGAGTGAGGACACCTGTCTGTGCACCACAGGGCCTGGGGAGCACACACACTGATTGTTGGTGTGTTCCTTCCTCACACTGTAGAGAGCAGGGATTTAGGTGCCTGAGTAGGGAAATCACTTTTGGTTTTTTTTTTTAAATTTTAGTACAAGGTCTACATTGTTCAGGGTCTCACTACATAGATCAGACTCATAGTGATTCTCCTGTTTTCAGCAGACAAGAGCTGGGAATGCTGGGGAGCAAATCCTGGGGCCTGTGCTCTGCCTAAGCAGGCGCTTTAGTCCACTGAGTTATATGGCCGGAAACACAGTTTTTAAAGTTTTGTTTTTATTCTTATGATGAGAGGTCATGGAAACAATGAAAAGCAACATTTCCCATTAATATTAAGACAGGACAAGTATTCATTGAGAGGCTGAATCCCTCGCCTGCTGTGTTCTCAGTAGCACTGGGCCTGGCCTTACTGGCCTCCAGAACCCAGAGCTTCCTTTCTTCACATGTTAAGATAAGAGCAGGAGTGCTGTTGCATTTCTATAACCCCCACACAGACAGGGGGAGAAGGGAGGAGATGGCGCAGGCAACTTAGTGACTTAGTAAGACTCTATCTCTGAACAGAAAACCAAGAAAGAGCTGGGGATGTAAGCCAGTGTGAAAATCTTCGATTTAATCTCCAGTACCACATACAAACACACAAGATGACCAAGCTCTCCCACCCCCATTTCAAGACTGAGGTACAGATTAAGAAAGACCCACAAGCAAAAGTAGTTTTCACAATGTAACTTATTCATTACTAGTGATACTAACAAAAGCATCGGGAGCGTTCCCCTTGTTTTTGCTCTGTGAGCCCCGGCTCAGTGTACTCGTCCTCCTTAGGAGAGCACAAAGTGAAGCGGGGGAGAGGAGCACAGTTTAGGAGTGTCAGTGAAAGGGAAGAGCAACAAGAAGTTTGACAGCAGAGGGGAGAGAAAGATACCACAGTTGACACTCTGTGCTCCTAAAAACATACACTCAGAGAGAAAACACAGCGAGGCCCAACCAAAACATGCTGCTATGTAAGCCAGAGTTCACATTGGGGGTGGGGGTGTGTGTGGGGTGTGTGAGAACAAAGGGCAAAGGCACTGGAACTAGTTACTTGGGAGGAGAGCACCTACCTTGCCAGGACGAGCCCGTTCACAATCACGTTCTTGAAAGGCGGTTGTCCAAAAAGAGCCGTAGCCAGTACCAGCAGGGTGTAAAACCTGAAAACACAAACACTTCAGTGAGAACAGAAAAGGAATCGCACACAGGAAAAATGTGTTTACTCATCTGAGTTTCTTTTTCCTTTTCGTCTTTTTTGAGACAGGTTCTCACTATGCAGTTCAGGCTGGTCTCAAACTCACGATTCTCCTGCCTCAGCCTCTCAAATACTGGGATTACAGGCATGCACCATCATGCCTAGCTTGGAATGAATTTGTATTTTCAATATATTCTGCTTTTTGATAATCACATAAAGCTATGGTTTTTAGTTTTGATTACATATCAGAATCACGTGGAGAAAGTTGAACACTCACGTAACAAAGGGAAACTGTAGACTTTGCTAACATCAAAAATGCCTCCAGCCAGGTGTGGCGGCACGTGCCTATAATCCCAGCACTTGGATGCTGAGGCACGAGGATCAGTGTGATTTTGAGACCAGCCTGGGCTACAAAATTGAGCTCAAGGCCAGCCTGAACTGCATAGTGAGACCCTGTCTCAAAAAGACAAAAAAAAAAAAAAAAAAAAAAAAAAAAAAAAAAAAAAAAAAGCCTCCACATGCCAGAGAGATAGCTCAGCGGAATAATCGCCTGCTTTTTGGCAAGCACAGAGACCAGGTTTCCATGCCTGATCCCACATGCTGTGCCAGCCTGGCCCCTGGGGTGTACTGCGTTGGTGAACAAGTCTGGATGTGCTGTAATCCTAGCACTAGGGAGGCTGAAAACAGGAGAACTCGCTGTGAGACCCTGTACCAAATAAATACATGAAAAAAAAAAGAACATCTTTCTGGTTCTGTCTGACACCATCTCATTTATGTGTAACTACTGAACTTCTTCAAAGGGATATGAGAATAGAACTCTCATATCAGTCCAGGGGTGACACTGTGTGCTACTTTGACTTGTTCCTGCAATTATTAGGTGACAATCTCATGCCACTGACCTACTCTGCTGTACCATGGGTAAGGCTCTCTTACCACCCTGATTTGAGCCTGTATTCTAGAAACATCAAAGAATATGAACTGATAAGCCCAGATCCCAATGGAGCACAAACTCCTGTCCAAAGATTGCCTTTCAAGTTCCAAAGAAGGTTTGGGAAGACTCCTGGTCCCCAAGAGGCAGCCCAGGCTTGACAAAGAAAGTGGGCAACAAAGACATATGCTTTACACAAGGTCTTTATCAATGACTAATATAAACTAAAAAGACAGACAGTGACATTGGAAGTTCCTTGTGCATGCTCTTACTGAAACTATCACACAGGCCAAGAAAGCCCACACATAAAAAGAAGGTATCCCTCCCTTTTCCATTACAAAGCTGTGACATTAAGTAGGGCACCAGGGGCCGGCAAGATGGTTCAGCGGTCTAAAGCACCTGCTTTAGGAAAGCTTAAGCGACCGCAGGGACTGTGGCTCGATTCCCGGCACCACATGCTGCACCAGCCCCAAGCTGAGGGCAGGCTGAGCTGACCATAATACAAAAAAAAAAAAAAAAAAAGTAGGGCACCAGATAAAACCAATGCAACCCCCCACACGTATTTATACATCTAGATGTTGCAGAATGCTCACTTTTGTTTATTTTGGTAATACGAATTGAACTTAGGGTCTTGTGTTTGTCAGGTAGGTACTGTGCCACTGAGCTACACCCTGAGCCCGAGAATGCTCATTTTTAGGGACAGAATGAATACCTAAGCACATTTCCAACTACTTCCCAAATTCCTAGCATTCAACTTACTTAATAGTTTTGTTGTAAATATTCATTAAGTATTTGACTAAATAATTTGAACATATTAAATGTTTTGTACTACTTCAATTTCCAATTTATCATATAGATATATTATAAAATGTTAGTGAAAAATTTAAATCAAAACATTATGAACCTACTATAGTGAGCTAATCTGGCACAAAAGGAAGATAGGTTATAGTGTCCATGTTAAGGGGATTAGGGCAAAAACAGGGCTTGTATTGTGTGGAACAACCACAGCACCCAGCAGATACATGGCAGGCACTCGGCAAAATAGTTGCTCAATAAAAAGTGAACCCAGCATTTAAAGAACAAAGGGACATACCATCCTCTGGTTTGGTCAATGCCTTCAGCAATGAAGTCTGCAGGAAACGCGTCCTCAAACTCCCTCTTGTTTTCAAATGGATAGTGAACCTGGGCGTAGGGCATGCTACCACTCTCAAACCAGCAATCAAACACCTCAGAGATGCGTCGCAATGGGGTCTTCCCACAGCGTGATGGAATGGTCAGGTGGTCAATGCTGCCAAACAAGAGTCGTCACTTCTGTTACTTGAAAGTATAACAGAACTTCCAATTTAACTGCCAACAGGAAATGAAAGGCCCTCATACATAAGACATCACAGTCATGTGCCATACAACTATATATACGATGGTGGCTGTAACATTATAATAGAGCTAAAAACTTCTACCATGTAGGAATAGTCATACCTATTCCAGTAGGTCATAAGGTAGCACAGTACATTACTCATACTTGTGGTAATTGTAGTGTAAGCAAACTAAGCTACAAATTGTGCAAAAGTGTACAATTACACAATTACATATAGTGCATAATACTTGATAACTGATGTGTAACTGGTTTATTGTAATTTTTGCTTTAGAATGTACTCCTACTTACAAAACAAGTTTGCTATATACCATTATGTGATGTTTTGCTACAAGCATTCACCTACTGCTTCCACCTCTGACTGCATCAGGAGCACACCCTGAGTGACAAGAGACCAGGGAGGTCTGGAGGAGAACACTAAATTTTTGCAAAATGACAAGATCACCTGATGATGCATTTCCAGGACACATTCTATGGCTTAAGGATGCAAGACTAAATGTACACGTGCAAACAGGAGTACCTGCAGTTCTTAAACGCTTTCCAAGAGCAAGAGGAGTCCCCAGTTTGAAGGGTCAAGTCCCCAATTTGAAAGGTTGTATACCAAACTACTTGCTGTTTCAATGAAAAAGGAAGGATACTACCTCAACCCAACATGAATCAACAAAGTAATTCACTATATAGCAAAGGAAATCCTCAACAGAGTGAAGAGACAGAATAGGGAAAAAATTTCTGCCAGCTTCTCCTCACACAAAGGACTAACAGCTAGAATATATGAATTTTTTTTTTTTTTTAAAAAGTGTGTTTAGTACAGGGTCTACAGGGTTACACTACACAGATCAGACTCACAGTGATCCTCCTGTTTTCAGCTCCCAAGTGCTGGGATTACAAGTGTGCGTCACTATGCCCAGTCTCACTGTTACCTCAGTGTGCCCCAGGAATGGGGCCAGCACCACAGCATACCAAGGATTGAAACCTGGTGCCTGCAGGCACTTTAGTCTGCAGAACTATCTGGCTGACCCCGAAAGATTTTATTAAAAATTTGAAAGAAACCCCAAATTTAAAAAAATGGGGGTCTGAAATGAACAGACATTTCTCAGATGAAGAAATACAAACATATAATAAATACATGAATATATTTAACATCATTGACCATTTAAGGAAAGCAAATTAAAGGAAAACTGAGATTCCATCTCACTCCATTACGAGTAGCTACCATCACAAAAATCAAGTCTGAGCTTGGTGGCACACCTCTGTAATCCCAGCACCTCAGAGGCTGAGGCAGGAAGATGGCTGTGAGTTCAAGGCCATCCTGTACTATCTCAAAAAAAGAAAGCAACCAATAGCAAATGTTGGTGGGTCTGCAGGGAAAAAGGAACTCTTCTCCATTGCTGGTGGGACAGTAAACTGATATGATCACTTTTGAAATCAGTAAGTCAGTAACTCAAAAAACCTAAAAGTATAAATTTCATTTGAACCAGATACCCTTTTAGATATCTACCCCAAAGGGTTAAAGACATCACACTATAGTGATATATGTATGCCCATGTTTATAGCAGCACAGTTCACAATAGCTAAGTCTTGGAATCAGCCTATATGTCCATGAACAGATGAATGGATAAAGAAACTGTATTCACACA
>PVKN010043413.1:0-10250 GCA_004027915.1 Capromys pilorides
AAATGTTTTATATCAAATGTCATCTAGCAGTACCTGTTTGGAGCCTTGCATTTATGGTAGATGGATTTACCTTGCTGACACCTTCTCTAATCATGCATTAAGCTCATTTATTTCCTAATGTATTCATAGTACCGGCCTCTAGGATTTGCAGTTTTCTAAAGTTAAAAGAAAAATTATTAGGTCTTTCATTCTTTTTGCTGTCTTGTAGTGCCTTGTCAACAGGCCAAAGAAACAGACCTGTGAGCAAAGCAAAACCAGTGTTACTCTATGAGGTGTTTCCAATGATGAGCAGCCACAGGAGAGGCCCCACCAGGATAGACCTCAAGAACGCCTAGCCTAGTCTCAGTTGCTGTCTCAGTGTACTCCCTGGCCGGCACACAGGCCTGGGAATTGAATCCCTGGCCCCTGTCCCTGCTTGCAGACACTTTAATTCTCTGAGCTATTTGGCCAGCCCTCTTTGTTTTTTTTTAGAATGCATGTTTATTGAAACATTTTTCAGTTTTACTCTAGAGAGTTATAATGGCACAGGAAACCTTTACTTTCTTTACTTTTTAAGAACTTCCAAGTGGGTCTACTTGTTTTTCTTTTCTTTTGTGCAGGGTCTCACTACACAGCTCTAACTCGTAGTGATCCTCCTGTTCTCTGCCTCCCAAGTGCTGGGATTACAGGCATGTGCCACCACGCCTGGACTTGTTTTGTTTTCTGAGACAGGGTCTCTTGCTGTTAGGCTGGTCTTGAATTTATGCTAGCTTGAAAGTCTAGCTGACTTTGAATCTATGGTAATCAATCCTTCTGAATGCTGAGATTAAAGCTGTTCCCCACCTTTCCTGGTTTATACTTCTTTCCTTTTGGCTTGCAGCTCATCTCAGTAGGTTGGCCAGGACACTATCTGGATTTATTTTTGCTTTGACAAGACTGGAGGAAGTTGTGTTTCCCCTCTTTGTAGCGCCTGCTGGGTAGAACTTCTGCAGGCTTGCTAGGACTCCACCCCAACAGGTGCAGGAGTTGGACTTTTGGGCCTCTAGTTTGTGCTTGCAGGTGTCTGCTGTTCTCATGATGCCACTTGACCCACAGGAACATTTCTACCTTCCACTGATATATATGAAAGGTGTTTATAACTATAACTGTACATGTTGAATTCTTTGGGTGAATGCCTGTCCATGTGAGTCATCCCATAATTCCTTGATATAGAGAGTTGAAAGAGGCAGGGCGACAGCACTGAGGTGCTTCTGGGTATTAGGCTTTGCTGTTTTTTTTTTTTTTAAACTGGGGCTCAAATGCTGGACTATGTACTTGTCAGGCAGGTGCTTGTGCTGCTGAGCTATCTCCTTGGCTCTTAGGGCTTGCTCTTAAAGTGCTACACTTTTCTGGGCACCTAATTTTTTATCAGAGTGATTGGCAGGTCATTGATCACATGACTTAGGGTAAGTTGCAACTCATCCCACATTCAGCGAGGACCAGAACACCAGCTGGTGTGCACTGTTCAGAAGGGGTGCCATGGCAGTGGAGACTGTCCTGGGGCTGTGGTCAGCCCAGATTCTGCTAAGACAGCTGTTGGAGTTCATGTGGTTGCTTGGTCCAGGGGTAGTGACGTGGGAAGCCGTCTACGGTGCTTCGTGGTGATTTTCTAAAGGGCTGTGGTGGATTTATGAGCACTGCCGATGAGGAGCTGCTGAGCTGCTCTGGGCCAGACAGCTCACTGCTCAGGACTGTGGCTGCAAGCATATGCCCACTTCATGGGCAGACAGGCTTGTGCCTGTTGCCAGCTCACTCTTGCCCAGAGAATTTTGATGCTTGTTTTTTTCTTTGGTAATTTTCAACACTGACCTGGTTGATTTGATTTTATCTAAGTAGAAACGAAAGTATTAGGTCACACATAGGTATGCTCGTAACTCACAGTTACTCTTAAAAATTGCGGCTTTCAGAAAAAATCTGTTTACTAAGAATAGTGAGATCTACTAGAACCTTCATTGTTCTGAGTAGGAAATATAATGTATAAGATTTTTTATTATCGGTTGGACGTGGTGACGCACTCCTGTAATCCCAGCTCTTGGGAGGTGGATCACTATGAGTCTGATTTGGCAGTAAGACCCTGAACACCCTGTAGACCCTTACCTAAAATACCCCCCCCCCCAAAAAAAAAAAAAAAAAGAATTTTTATCGTGATGTCTGTGTACTTTGAGTGCTTTATATCAGGCATTGAGCTAATATCCTAATATTTACCTTTGAGGGAAATGGAAAAATGTAGTTACTTTGCTAACTTGATACTGAATCTTTATTTAGAAGGGACCATGATGCATTCTCTAAGACAGTACCTTCCAAACCGAATCATGAGTCAGCACATCTTATTTTTAAATTTTTCTCCAAACCAAGGCCATAAAAATACATTTCTATGCCTTTAGAAAGTCTGGGGGTTGAGGAGATAGCTCAGTAGAATAAGCGCTTGCCTGGCAAGTGCAAAGGCCTGAGTTCAATCCCCGGTTGGGGGTGGTGGAAAGTCTGTACTTTTGCCTTTTATTTAATTAAACCTGTAGAACAAATTTGTGTGTGTGTGTGTGTATATATATATAATTACTTCATTATTATTTTCTCTCTCTCTCTTCCCTTTTGAGACAGGGTCTCCCTGTGCAGCTCAGGCTGGCCTTGTACTTACTTTGTAGCTCAGGCTGGCCTCGAATTTATAAGATCCTCCTGAGTGCTGGGATTACAAGAGTGCACCTCTATGCCTAGCCCAAATTGATTTTTGTGTCAGATAAGGAGCCCACTCCCCAATGGCTCTCCAGGGCACACCTGCTATCCCAGCCCCATCTCCCAAGAGGCTGCTTTGTGCTCCCCTGGCTATGTAGTTCTGGCTGTAGGGTGTGCATGCTTGTCTGAGCTTGCTGTGCCCCCTTAGTCAGCTGTCTGTACTTGGTTACAGTTGTCTGTGTTTATGAAATAGCTTGACTGTTGCGATGTGGGGATGTGCAGTTGATTTATGTGTCAACATTTTATTCTTTGTATCCAAAACATTTCCTTTCTACAGATGAGAAAGCTATTCTAGAGGCATTTAAATGGTCCCAAGTTCCTTTAGCTCAGGGAGGCAGGATTGGAATCCTAACCATGGCTGTCGGACAGACCCCACTATCCCTTGGTGGCTGCCTCATATTGATCTGTAGAGAGATAAAGGTGGCCATGTATTAAGATACATTGTAGGCATAGACAATTCAATGTCAGCCTGGACTGCATAATGAGACCCTGTCTCAAAAAACAAAAATGATGAAAAGCTATACCCTGTTTTTTCTTCCTCCCCTGTCCTCTCTGTGTGTCTTTCCTTCCTGAGATTGGATCTTGATATGGTGCCCACGCCCATTTCCAACTCCTGGGCTCAAGAGATCCTTCTCATCTCCTGAATGTAGGGATTGTGAATGTACACTACTGTGCCTGCTGTCTTGTCCTTTCAGTTATGAGTCATTTCCGCACGTGAGCTAATGTGATTTTTTTCAGTTTTGAAAATGAGGGGCTGGGGAGATAGCTCAGTGGAATAAGTGCTGGCCTGGCAAGCATGGGGTGCTGAGTTCAATCCCCAGTAAGTGGGGGGAGAGATGAAAATGGCAGCATAGGGCCAAATAGCTGGATGAACTGGATTGAAGCACCTACAAACAGGCCCAGGGGCCTGCCAGGCCGGCCCCGCCCCTGGAGCTGGCTGAGAAGCAGTTGAGACTGGACCTAGTGGCAGGCACCAGTAATTCCAGCTCTTGGGAGGCTGCCTGAGTTTTTTTTTTTTTTTTAAGAGGAGTTGAATTGATTGATTGATCATTGATTGATTGATTTGAGACAGGGTTTCCCTGTGTAGTCTGTGCCAGTCTTGAACTCACTATATAGCCCAGGCTGACCTCAAACTGCTAATGATCATTTTCCCTTAGCCTCATGAGTACTGGAATTACAGGTGTGTGCCACCATGCCCAGTTTGGATCGTATAATTTCTGTTTAAGAGTTTCTCAATTGACAGTTAACCTTGTTCATTGTTATTGCAGATGATTATAATAATTTGATTAAAACCAAAGTATAAATGTGGGTTTTTTGAGACAAGGTCTCACTTTATAGCTCAGGCTGGCCTTGGACTCAGTATGTGGCCAAGGCTGGCCTCAAACTTGTGATCCTCCTGCTTTAGTCTCTGGTGTGCCACCATGCCCAGCTTTTATTTTTTGTATAGTATACTTTATACAGTAGTGTACGTGTATACAGTACTGATTATACTACAGTACTTTAGCTCTGTGTTTCGTTGTATGTTATAGTACTGCATGTAAACGTTATGCAAAAAAACTCATTATGCAAATAAAAGCAAAATCATCCAGCTGGAGCTTCTGTTGACCGTTTCTTCTGAACACTGTAACATACATACCAATTCATTTTAAGGACCTGAACGTTGGAATGGAACTTGGCCGTTAAAGGAGGAGCATCTGGATTGGACTTGGGTGAGCAGGGAAATCATTGTTTTGAAGCACATTGTGAGTATGGTGACCATTTGTTGTGAGGTATAGTTTCTAGCAGGGTTCCTGTCTTGAAGACTGTCATACCTGGTAGAAACCTTGGGCCCTGCCCAGTGCCTGCTCCTTCCAAGGAATTTCCAGGCCTTGTTGTGGTACTCTTGTTCCATTGTGCAGCATGACCATTTAGAGCATGGCTTCTTCAGTTGGCACCTGCTGCCTGGGATCCTGGCAGTTTCTCTGTCTTGTGTTCCATTGTGCTTGGCATTCAATGCACATCAGACTTTGGATGACTAGAATTGAAGGGTTTTGAGTAGAGCCTGAGTCTTCCTGCTTGCTTGTGCTTACAGTGCCATCCTCCCTTGGAAAGACTTGATCTTGTCCTGCAGAGGAGGCTTCAGCTCCTAGGAGACCATGGGCAGAGAGGCTGTAGGAAGGGCTGTTGGACAAACTACCTTGTGCAGGTCCTCTGGAGCCCTGGGATGGTATGTCTGCAGAACATCATTCCTGGAGCTGCTGCTACAAAGGGGAAGCAAGACCTGCAGCTTTGCTGTTATTCCTGGCCTCATTGACTTTCATGCAATCTTTTGTCTCAAGCTAGACTGCTCCCACTTACTTGGAAGGGAAAGGGAGGGGAAGATTTTTATTTTTTATTTTTTCTGGCTGCTCAGCCTGCTATGGGGGTGGGGCTGGCCCAGCATGTGATGATGGGGATCGAACTCTGGTCCCTGTGGTTGCCTAAGCTTGCCTAAGCAGGTGCTTTAAACTGCTGAGCCATCTCACCAGACCCTAGGGTAGGATTTTTTAATATAGAGAAAAATTGCTCTATGGTGGTTATTGTACAGCTGTGAATTGGAGATTTGGTCAGGGGAGTTGACTAGGTCAGTAATTGTTTATTCAGTTTGCTTGGGAAGTATTCAGAAATAAAAACAAAGTGATGTTTGAATGGCTCTCTCATGCAAGTGACACAGAGCAAAGCATCTTTAGGTGGTGGGTTAATGTAGGGGACAAATCGTGATGAGTGGAGTTTTGAAATATCAGGAGCACACTCTGCTGTAGCCCTTGTTTATTCTACTAGGTGAAGCGGTGAGGCAGGGCTCTTCTAGGTGGATATTACACTGAGCTCATTTCCCCACTGTGATGACTGAGGGTTTCTGGAAACTTGCATTTAGAGGCCCAGATTTCTCTCTGTATCTCTCTCTTGTACTGTCATTAAAGGAAATAATCAAGTGTCTCTCATATTGGAGTAGATATAGCTGTGAGAGTCTCCCCTCTCCCTCCCCCCACCCCCTTTTGAAACTGGGAATCTAACTCAGGACCTTATGCTTATCAGGTGCACTGTGCCTGTACCTCTGAGCTAGCTAGCTAGCTAGCTAGCTAGGTTGCTTGCTTGCTTGCTGGGATCAAACCCCAGACCTTGTGTATGCCAAGGAGGCACTTCTGCACTGAGCTATCTCCCCAGCCCCTCTTTCTGATTTTTGAGACAGAACTTAGCGCTATAGTTTAGGCTGGCCTTGAACTCACTTTGTAACCTCAAACACAGGGCTCTTTTCCTATCACAGCCTCCCAAGCACTGGGAGGTGTTTACTGAGGCTGTTTTTGGACATGAGGCCCCTCTTTCTCTCTGTATCACAGCTCTGTACCAGAACATGGGCAAGCCAGTTAATTCCACTGTTCTTCACATGCTGCACCCCTCTTAGAAGTGCTTTTAACTAAGCAAGAGCTTAGTCTTGCCTGACTTGGACTGGTGAGCAGTAGTTCCTTTTCATCTTGTACTTACATACTTTAAAAGCTGCATTGTAGCAAGTAGAATAAGAAAGGAGTTTGTAGCTTGGCATTTGTGGTCAGTGGGGTTCTATGCTGCCAGGAAATGGTAAGTTTGGAGAGGAGGGAAAGGGGACATGTAAATACCAGGTGCTAGCTTAGGTGAGACAGATTCACAGCCCTTCTGGGACCATTGTACTTGGGGGGGCGGGGTCTAGTGAGAACCTCAGGTTTGGATGGTCTTTCTTTAGTTTTCATTTCTGAATTCTGTTCATAAGGTACATTTACTTGGGATGATTCTTCTAAAGAATGTAAACGGAAAGGGTAGAAAGCTATACAGCAGTGCTTACATAAAGCGGCCTTATATTGATATTTGTTACCTCTTACGCTAATTGTGCATACCTGTGTTCTTTGGTGCCTAGGCTATCCCTGTACTGTGTGTACCACCTAGGTTACAGTGCCCAGCGCGGAGCTACAGTGTTCAGAAGTGGTGTCCACTGCCAGGGATTAGCCAGGTGGAGAAGAGCACCACCATCATAGCAATGTCAGTGGGGGGCATGGTGGGCTTGGGTTAGTTTTCCTAGGGGTAGTTGTGTCATGAATCATGATTAAAAAATATGAATGCTGCCGCCAAATGCCATCCAGTGGGAAGGCCACACATGGAACATTAACAACAGTGTGAGACAAGTTTCAGCTTGTTCAGTATAGTCTGTGAGTTATGGTTGAGAAGAAGGGTGTTGTAAATCACAGATCACAAACAATGCATTTATGTGAAGTTTTGTCAGTTTCATTGGCATTGGGAGATCAGGCTGCTTCAAATTCTAGCTTTCTAAGAAATATCATCAATCACAGAAGAAAGTTGGCCTTTGGTTATACTGAGACCAAGGTTCAGTGTCCTCAATGAAATAACCCATTTTTTTTGGGGGACATCAAGGTCCAACATTGAGTTGTGTTGATGGTATTATGTGACCTTGATGGAATCGTGTGGGCTTAGTTTGTACCTTGAATGCTGTGGTTGACTCTGAGTATTAATAAGGCTTATTGGAGCATTTATGAGATGATTTGTGTGGAAAATGGTCCGAGAAATGGGCGATTGGTTTCATCATCTTTTACAACTGTGTCACACATCCCTTTTGGCATAGCAGTTTCTGTCAAATAACTTTATGATGTGTTGTCATCTACCTTATTCACTAGATGTGGTACCGTATAGATTCTTCCATTTTCCCAAAATTCAAAATGATATGCATATGTATGTTTTTCTATTGTTTGTTGAGACAAGGTCTCACTGTGCAGTCCAAGCTGATCTTGAAGGTTGGGATTAAACAGTATGCTTGTTAAAGGCACCACAGGTCTGAATTGCAAAGGAGAGAATGAAGAAGACAGTTAAGGAGTTGGTGGAGGACAATCTTGCTAGTGAGATAAAGCAGAAATAAGACTCAGCAAGAGGGAGCCTGAGGGATCCTGGGATCTGAGTGATTGATAGGATAAATGCTGTCAAGAGGCCGGCACAGATGAACATGTGCTTTTGCTTGTATGTCTCAGCATTGTGTCAGTGTTTTATATGTCAAGGAGGGCTTTGCCATTTAGATTTCAGATGCTCTCTTCTGGAGGGCCTAGTACCATGCTTTACGTGGTTGGTGGTGACTGGAGAGGCCACTTTTGAGCTCATGTTGGTGCCAAGACACTACAGACTTTGCATGTGTCACTGAAGGAGATGCACCACGTAAGTGTGGAATTTCATTGCGTGCCTGGCCACACCCGTCGAAGCTAGCTGGATTTCTTGTGATCTCCTTTGTTACTTTAGAGTTTATAAATACTTCTTCATTACTAGAAGTCCAAAGAGCTGTCCATTGCACCACAGAGCCACCTTGTAAGTACTTCTTAATGAGGAGGTGGGTTTTGCATGGCCAGTCCTGGGAACTGGAAGGTTTTGCATGTACAGGGAAGTCAAGAGTGGAATGTGAACTCCACATGGAGGAGACTCACTGGTTTCCCTGCCCTCAGCCTGTGAACCACTTCCAAGGCTGCAGACATCCCTTCATGATGTGACAGAAAGTAGAAGGGAAAGTGCAGGCAGAGCCAATTAGCAAGATAGCTAGGTTGGGATTGTGGAACAAGCTTCCCTTGTTGGTCTCAAGGAAACAGATTGCTTTGTTTTGGTGATTGTCTTAGTTACTCTTCTCTCATTGCTGGGACAAATAACTGACACCCAAAACGAAGGAAGGAAAAGTTTATTTAGCTCACAGTTACTGGAGGTTTCCGTCCATACTCCCACGGTCTCCAAGGCAGACTGGCACATGGCAGACAGCAGCAGTTCATGACAGCGGGACATCAACAAAATGGTGACAGAAGCAACTGACCAACCAGAGGAGCAGAAAGCAGCAGAATGAGTCTGTCTCTCTTTATGTTACATCAGGCTCTCTGCCTCAGCCTATCTGCCTCAGGCCACACCTATAATCCCAGGTAGTACTCAGACCCATAATCTCATCAGTACTAAAACATAATCCCAGTGGATCTAGTCAAGTCTCAAACTCTAGAAATTCCCACCCCATGATTGCATGAGGTTTTGGGGGGACAACTAGACACAAACCATAAAAGTGATACTCTGGTTGTAAGCACTGGGTACTAGGCTGCTTTAGTGAGAGTGGAGAGGTGGTTCCAAGGTAGGGGCCACAGCTAGCAGGGCCAGGAGGGAGCCTGCCCTGGGAAGCTTGTGGGGACATAATCGACCTACAGGTTGGTGTTCATTGAAGTTTGTTCTCAGTTAAGGAAAAAGTGCACCCAGGGCTGGCTGATTTAAGTGAGTGGAGATTCACTTTTACTGCACATAAGATCTGTATCCTTGGTTAACTTCTTTCTCTTCCTCCATGGACTGTGTATCTGTTGTCCTGTCTTAGACATTACGAATTTATTATCTGAGTTGCTGCTGTGAGCTTACAGTTGAGATGGAAAGGACATTCCACATTTGGGAATAGGAATTATGAGAATATTATATCAAATATGGAAGAATCCTAGACTTTTAGATCTGAAGTTGCTAAAAGGCTGTTTTGTTCTGTTCTTGTTTTTTTCTTTCTTTGTCTTTTTTTAAAAATCAGTCTATTTCTTTCCTTCCTTCCTTCCTTCCTTCCTTCCTTCCTTCCTTCCTTCCTTCCTTCCTTCCTTCCTTCTTTCCTTCTTTCCTTCCTTCATGTTATGGCCAGCTCAGCCTGCTCTGAAGTTCGGGCTGGCGCAGGATGTGGTACTGGGGATCGAACCGCGGTCCCTGTGGCTGCCTAGGCTTGCCTAAGCAGGTGCTTCAGACCACTGAGCTATCTCGCCAGCCCTGTTTGTCTTTTTTGAGACAGGGTCTTGATATGCATTGCAGGCTGCCCTTGAGCTCACTTTTGTAGCCTAGGCTGGTCTCGAACTCACACTGATCCTCCTGCCTCAGCCTCCCAAGAGCTGGGATTACAGGTGTGTGCCACACGCCTGCCTGCCTGCCTGCCTGCCTGCCTGCCTGCCTGCCTCTCTTTCTGGCCATGACAAAGCATTATTTACTATTCATGAAAACAGTTGTGTTCCTGAGACACAAATCATAGAACTATCGAAATTACTATCTGAATAAAACTTTGAAGATAAACCAATTAATTGATAGATGAAGTCTCATACAGCATATTGTTGGATTTTGCTTCCTAATCCTCTCTGCCAGTCTATTTCCTTTAATTGGTGAATTGAGTCCATTTACATTGATGGCTATAATTGAAATGTACTGACTTACGTTTGACATGTTAATTTACCTGCTGTTGTATACCTCTTTTTCTCCTGTTTTATTTGTCCTATTTTTGTGGGTTCTTTCACTTTCATTCAAACGGTTTTGCCAGCTTGTGATTGAGGTTTTAATTTCCTATATGTCTCTTTGAATCTGATCTATTTTTTTCTATATTGCTCTTGCAAAGATTTCCATCATTTTTCCATTCTCCTTTACTTTTTTATCAGTGTTTTCTTTTTTAGAGCAGTAGCATTCTCTTTTTTTTTTTT
>PVKN010043414.1:0-10246 GCA_004027915.1 Capromys pilorides
TCTATACTTAGCTCTTTCCCCCTCCCCCATCTAAATCTGGTGAGTGCTTAAAAATAAAATAGAGGCTGGAGAAGTAGCTCCACAGTCTAAGCATCTGCCTGGCAAGCACAAGGTCCCAAGTTTGATCCCTGGTACCACTTGCCATGCTTGCCCCAGAACTCCAGGCGCACCATGCTGCCACTGAAGCTGGGCATGGTGGCACAAGCCTATAATCCCAGCTGGAGAGGTTGAGATAGGAGTATCACTGTGAGTCCAAGCTATGTGGTAAGACCCTGTACCAAATAAATAGATAAAAGATTTAAAAATATGTATTAAGGGGCTGAGGAGATAGCTCAGTGGCATAAGCACTTGCCAGGCAAGGTTGAGTTTGATCCCTAGGACTGGAACAAAAAAAAAAAAATCTTTTTTTTTCTGTAATTCATATATTTCCAGATGCATTCTTCCTTGCCTTTTTTTTTTTTTTTTTTTTTACGGAACCAGGGATTAAATTCAGGCCCTTATGCTTGCCCGGCTTCCTTATCATTTTTGAAATGTGATTTTACATTTCACATTTGTGAAATACTAGCAAACCTTTGTATATCTGTGGGTTTTTTTCCTGCACAGATATAGTTAATCACATTTTTTTCTCCTTTTTGTTTCATTGTAGAAACTGCTGAAGCAGCTACTTGAGTGCTTTATCAGTTTATCACTGCAATACATACCCTTGAAACCTTCCCTACTGCTGTCCTCACTCCTGATCCCTGGGCTTCTGATATTTCTGGATCAAGGGACAAGTGCATGGTAATATTATCTCCTTTTATACTTGATTTTTCCTTTGCACAGATTGTCATCAAGCTATTTCTGCCCAGGTGCTGTATGCCTGCCTGCTCTCCCAAATTAGAATCTTTGAGCACAAGGTAGTTTTAATAGCTTCTGAAACTCAGCCTGCATTGCTAACAGTCCTGTTAGTTCACAAAACTGCAGAATCTTTTCCTACGATGGTCCCCTGGCAGTCACTTGCAGTCCATTTCCCACGTCGGTAACTACCCTCAGTTACATGGTGCTGAGACTTTGTTCTTCCTCTTCATGGTCATGAAGGAGAGTGATGAGGGCATTGACTGGTCAGACATGAAGTAGTTTTAGAAAATGTGGAGGAACAGATAGAAGGACTGAAAGGGTGTAGCGGGGAGGGCATGGCAGAGAAGCTACTATGGGGCACAAGGATGGAACTTTGGAAATCCGTTGTCTGTAGTGAAAGCAGTTTATGGGACAGTACACCCCCTGCACAGGAGACGCCATGCCACGCCGTGCTTGCTCTTCTCCTGACGTGTATCTCTAGCGCCCTCTGCCAGAAAAAAAAGTACTGGACCTTGTGCCCGCTGGTGAAAAAAAAAGTAGTTAAAGATCACAGATCCATTTCCTAGAATAGACAAGCGCAGTGGTTGGCTCTGAGAAGCAGTAAGTCAGTAACTCACATAGTCGCCACCTCTGACTCATCAGTTGGAAGTAAATACTAGGAAAAGCACTGTACTTACCATAGGCTACACAGTACCTGCTTTTACATTTTCTTGCAAACATTGAAATCCTCATTATTAATAACCACTCTGTAGCATAGACACCAGAGATGCCAGCGAAGACTACTGCATCAAAGAAATTAGATGGAGGTTTTCTTCTGTTACTTTAAGCAAGCCAAAGTATATATAACAGCCAAGTGTCATATAGTAGATTGTGAAAATAAAGTGTCATTAAAATTATACCATCATTATTATTTATTTGTTTGTTTGTTTAATGTGGTACCAGGGATCAAACTTATGACCTTGTGCTTTCCAGGCAGGTGCTTATGCCACTGAACTATATCCCCAGCCCTTATACTGTCGTTTTTAAATTTTGAGGCTACTTTAAAAATGTATATATTCATAGAAGGGTATCTAATACCTTCTGTACTTGTAGTGGACGTGTTAAATAGTAATAGTAAAGTAATTTTATAGTGGTAAAAATGTTTACTAAATCTCATTAGCTTGAAGGCAAATCGTAATTAAAAGTGCTATATCCATTAGCAGTTAGTTTTAATGTACATATTGTTGATACACTGTACTTACCAGGATTTTTTGGTTACAAGCAGTAGAAAATAACTAATTTAGGAAGAAAAAAAAGAAACTTTAGAATAACATAAGGTAGCTGACAAAATTGAAGAAGCCTGTCAAGCCAATCAGACTTGTCAACTGCCTGGAAAACTGGGTGACAGGTCCTGGTAGACTAGCCTTGTCGGGGAGCTGGTGAGGTAAATCTGCTTAGCTGGTGCTGCTTCCTTTCTAGGAGTGTCTTGATTGGCCTAAGGTTGCCCTGAGCCCACTCTGTGCTGGGAAGTGCAGTGTTAAGAACCCTACTGCAGAAATGACTTCTTCCTGATCTCAAAGTGAACTAAACTGAAAAATAACATTTGCTCTGAGATTTGAAAGCGCCGTGGAAGAAGGGGCTGGGGAGATAGCTCAGTAGAATAAGCACTTGCCTGGCAAGCGCAAGGGCCTGAGTTCAATCCCTGGTTCTGCCAAAAAAAAAAAAAAAAAAAAAGAAAGAAAGAAAAGAACAGTGTAGGAGGTGCTGGTTGGGTAATGAGCCTGAGATGTTTGTTTCTAGGGTGAAAACCAGGAAGTTCTATTTCTCAAGAAGTCAGGTAAAGCAGGCCACAAGAGTGCTGCACCAAATGCTGATGCTGTCTTTTATTTTATTTTATTTTTTCCCAGAACTGGGTATTGCACTCAGGTCCTTGCACTTGCCAGGCAAGTGTTTATTCTACTGAGCCATCTCCCCAGCCCCTGCTGTCTTTTTTTTTTTGTTTCAGCCCTAATAGTAAATCTTAAGAACTAAAGACTATAAATAGAAGTTAGGGCTCCTTTGAAAAGTTTCAGGCTCTCTGGTTTTGTCATGCCTCCCCTCAGGTTTCTGATCCTTTCTACCCTCCATTTAGGTCCAGATCTCCCCTCCTGTGGGCAGGGGCTCCAGGTCAGGTCACCATCACCATCCTGCTGCACTTCTTTGACCTGGCCCACATAGTTTGGGAGTTGGTCTGAGACTTGAGGTAGGGCTTTGGTTTTCGTAATCTTGCTCTATTTGTGGATCCCCTAGCTAGCCAATTCCTCTCTGAGACTGCCCCATACTGCCTAGCTCCCAGGAGCTCCTTTTCCTACTCCTCTGGTAAGAAAGGGATTTCTCTGTTTTAACTACCTATGCCACCCCACCAATAAATGGTATTTGATGGCAGCCTGTAACTTTATCTGAGTTTCAGGAGAAGAGAGGAAATAAGTCACCCCATGTAAGTTGCATGTGTCAGCTTGTCTTGTTTTCTTGTTACTGGAAAAAATGCCCAACATCCATAAGTTAAGTGCTTTGATCCCTAATTGGGTGACTCCAAACTAAAGTGGCACATGGCAGAGTGGCAGTAGTTCATGGCAATGGGAAAACAGCAACAAGCAAGAGATAAGACTCCTTCTGACTCTTATGTTGCATGCTGGCTACTCACCACTAGGGCAGGTGTAGTATTCACACCCTTAACCCAAACACTCTTAATCCCAGTATTGCAGGACCAATCAATCATATACTGTAGATTCAGCCACCTCTAAAAAAGCCCTGTGACTGCATGAGGTTTTGGGGAACATCTAGATGAAAACCACAGCATAACATCTTCCCAGCCCCACTACTTGGATTTCTGTACTACATTGAGTTTTGTCTAGTTAATAATCAACAGGAGAGGCTGTAGTAGGATTACTCCATCTTGGCTGACCCCTGAAGTCCTAAATCACCTTTATTGTTTTTCTATGCTGCATAATAAAGTACATAAATTCAGTAGTTCCAAAGAACATGTTTCAGTGGATCAGGAGGCTAGATTTAGCTGGACCTCTGAGTCTTCTTCTAGAGGCTCCTTTGGGGAAGGATGAACATATATACAAGCTCTCTCAGACACTGGGCAGAACAGGATTTATGGCAGTGTTTTCCTCAAAGCCAGTAGTCAAGAGGGAGACTGTTAAGGCCAGTGTGCTAGGAAAGTCTCCAATCACACAACAAGGGAGTGGCATCCATCTCTGCCATATTCTTATTATTAAAAGCAAGTTGTAGATTCCCTCCCACACACAAGGGGAAGGAATTATGCATAGGTAAATGTAATAAGACCTTAGAGTCTGTCAGTCGTAGTACCCTTCCTTCCTCAAGTAACAACTCCTGCCCTCGCATCCTATTCATAAGAACCATCTAGTGCATGAGTCCCTTTCCAGGCCTGGTTTTGCTATTGTGCTGGATGGTCCCAGAGTTCCCACAGGCAATTCATGTACATTCTGGCCTACAAGCTTTCAACTGCTATGTGCTTGTAACTGGATGTTACTGCAGAACCCCATCCTTGTGACTCTAAATGCCAAGCATTCTCTTTTCCCCATTACTGTTTCTGTTTGTAGTAGTCTGTGAGTATTAAATACACTTCCAATATCACCAGCTCTTTCTTATTAGTTTATATGCCCCTGGATATCTAAGGTGATTTGCCTTATCTTCTCGTAGTGCCCAGAGTTTAGTGTGCATTTCCTGCTTGTAGCAAGTATTCAATCATGGTTGAATAAATTAAGAAAATTAAGAAGCTTAAATTTTTGTGTGGGAACTACACAAGATAATACTGCTGTCCCTTTTTCTTTTTAGCTTCGTCTAATAATATTTTTATGAGCCTCTCCTACTCAAGGATATTCTTACTGAACTTTTTTTTTTAAAAACAATAATCTGCTGTTAATTCATTTTAGCCTTGAACTCACTGGATAGCCCAGGTTAGCTTCAAACTCATGACAGTTCTCCAGCCTCAGCCTCGAGTGCTGGGATTATAGGCCTTGACCGCTGCACCTGGCAAACTAAACTTTCTAAATAATGACATCAAACACACATACCTTGATGCTCACAGAATGAAAATTTTCAAACAATAACATTAAAATCTAAGTAGTATGGTGTCAGTATAGCTCTAGCAGATCTATATGAAACTGAAGAAATATTTTCAGTTTCTGATAACTTTTTAAAATTTTGTTTTATTCTATTGTTTAAACTTTTTTTTTCTTTGTACCTGGAATCAAACTTAGGACCATGTACTTGCCAGGCAGGTGCTTGTGCTGCTGAACTATGCACTGGCCAGGTCTAAGCTTTTTGTTTGTTTTTCCTTAAAATTTTAAGTTTCTGGCAAACTACACCTTCAAGGCAAAAAATGGCCCCATGCTCTTTTATTGACTCCTGTTCTTTTACACATACAGACGGTGATTAACAGAAAGACTAGAAATTTGAAACATTTTGTGTCCAGAGCATTTTTGCACAGAGTGGCTGGATTTCCAGTCTGCCTGTATTATTTCATTTTTTAAGTCATTGTCTGAGAAATGTGCCACTAACAGGCAGCTAAGGAGTGATGGTGCCGGTGGAGGCCCTCTGGGGAATCTTATACTTACTCTACCCTTCTCCAGCTGCCTCAGAAAATGAGTGCTGCCTCCTATACCACACGCCTCCTGATCGGTGATTGCTGAGCTATAGGGAACCAAAGAAACATTTATATTAAAACTTTAGATCATAAAACTCTATTGTTTCTCTAATAAAATTCATTATAACTGGGCCACTAAAGTGTAGCTTACAATATAAAATAAGGTAATTTCTATCTAGCTTGGCCTGGGCTCAGAAGAAGTTGAACCCCATATCACATTTCCTCTTTATCTAGTTCCCACTAATACTGAAACATATGTTGGACCACCAATCAAAGCAGGGCTGTTTTCTTTAGCAGAAGCTGGGTAGAAGAGTTAGAGTTCTTTGTAGTGACAATAAGCTGGAAGTAGAGTGGCCAGGTATTAATGGAGAAGTTACTGCATATGATATGATAATGTTCCCACCATGGTATATTATAGGGCTATTAGAAATAATGGACTGGCTCTCTCAGGGAAAGGGCAATTCCTTCTACATAAATTGAATGAGAATGGCAAGATGGAAAAAGTTTGTGTAGCATGACCCCAGTTTTGCAAAACAGTGATTAAATGAAATCCTTTGTAAAAATGTCTTATGTCTGTTACCATACTAGGTGAGCATGGACAGAGACGCAATTAGATCTGAACTAGTTATATTAACATGAGTTATCTGGAGAGCCAGAGAGAGTGAACACTTAATTGGATGTGGAAAGGGGAAAGAAAAAGATGCTAAGAAATTTAGAAACAAAAAAAGCAAAGTTTATATAGTACCTGGGGGAAAACTCAAAAGTAGCATTCCACTTACAAGTATATGTTACATTAGATGTATTTTTTAAAAAACATTCATTCATTCATTCATTCATTCATTCATTTATTTGTATTATGGCTGGCTCAGCCTGCCCCAGGGCTGGGGCTGGCACAGCATGTGGTGCTGGGGATTGAACCACGGTCCTTCTAGTTCCTAAGTTTTCCTAAGCAGGTGCTTTAGACTGCTGAACCATCTCGCCAGCCCACATTAGATGTATTTAATTATAAGTTTGAAAAAAACAAAGTTCTGTGATTAAAAAATGAAAATTTCCCACCATTGACAGCCATCCACTTTCTTTATCCCTTTGCATTTGTAAGTCTGTTTTATAACTTAGGAAAATGCTTATTGACTTTCCATTTACTATATTACTGCTTTTTCCCTTTCCTAGTAGGTCAAGAAACTTTCTATATATAGGCTTATCTTACCCTTTAAGGTACAGAAAAGTAACTATTACTTGGTCACATCAGACATTGAAGTTTCCTGCCATGCATGGTGGCGCACACCTGTAATCCCAGGACTTGGGAGGCTGCAGAAGGAGGGTTGCCTCCATGAATTCAAGGCCAGGCTGGGCTACATAGTGAATTCAAGACCAGCCTCGCCTTGTCTCGGGAAAAAAAGAAAAGTAATTGAATATTCCCTTGTTTATTAAAAAAAAAAAAAAGTATTTGCAGAAGATTTTGTCCCATAGAATCCCGTTGAGCGTACCAGAAATTGAGAACATAAATGCCCTTGATAATTGATTTTTCTTGGAACTATCAAGAAGAATTATGCCACCAAGGCATTTATAACCCAGAGGACAAAGAATGCTTCTACTCTGAGTTGACGTCAGGATGATGGTTCCCCTGACTCCCAGAAGGACTACTGTGAGCAGAGGCCATCACCAGGGACCTGCAGGTGCTCATCGTGCATGTTCTGACTACACTACTGGGATGATCACTTTGCTCGATATCATTCATGAGTATACTTGACTCTGACTTGTTCACCCCTAAAATTCCAGAGTACTTTTAAATTCATACTATTTGTGAAATGAGTCAGTTCCTCTCTTTGTCCCTTGTACCTACCTAAGTACATTAGTTGTATAGTTCCTGTGAGATTGAATCTCATAGGACCAAATAAGATGGTCCTGAGGCTCTTTAGGAAAGCAGTTTGTGAAAATAGCTTAAAAAAGGAAACAGGATTCAAGAGATAGGGTTTGGTAAGCAACAAGAACCAGTATGGTAGAAATAGAAATTAGGATAGGAGGTCACAGTGAGAATAAAAGATGCTTCAGCCTACCAGGTACAGAGATTACGGGCCTGAGCTACCACATGGCTGGCCAATAGTGAGTTTAAGGACAGCCTGAACTATATAAAAAAAACTCCGCCTCAAAAATAACATTTTTCAATCAGTCATATAAAGTGCCCTTGGGAGAAGTAGCAGCATGTTTGTTTTTGTTTTTGTGGTACCAGGGATTGAATTCAGTACCTTGCACTTGCCAGACAGGCACTTATGCCACTGAGCTATCTATCCAGCCCCTAAAACAGCATGTTTTGTTTAGCATTTGAAGCTGTTTTAGCAAGGTATCCTGAACCTTCTAAAGCAAAGCCAACTATGAATTAAGTCTGCTCATGCATGCAAAGCTCTCAGTTGTTTTTTTATACCTCAGATTTAAAACTGAATGAACAACCTAACTTTATTAGACAGCTGAGAAAAAGCTGCCAGATCAAAATGAGACCAAGGAAAGAAGCATCTAGAAATGCAAAGATAATGCAAAAAAATTAGAAACTTCAGAAAAAACCCCAGTTCACACCTGCAGCTAGAGTTAATGTGGTTTTGTATCTATAAAACAAACTCAGGATATTGTGAAAAAGGAGCATTTAAGAAAACACAAGCCAGGTGTGGTGGCGCACACCTGAAATCCCAGCACTTGGGAGGCTGAGGCAGGAAGATCAGTGCAAGTTTGAGACCAGCCTGGGCTACAAAAGTGAGCTCAAGGCCAGCCTGAACTGCACAGTGAGACCCTGTCTCAAAAAGACAAAAAAGGGGTTGGGGAGATAGCTCCGTGGCACAAGGGCCTGCCTGGCAAGTGCAAGGTCATGAGTTCAAACGATGGTCCCACCAAAAAAAAAAAGAAAAGAAAACATAAATTTTTTTGTGGGACCGGGGTTCAAACTCACGACCTTGCACTTGCCAGGCAGGCACTTGTGCCATGGAGCTATTTTCTCAGCCCCAAGAAAACATAAATTTACTAAAAATTTAAAATATAAAATGTAGTAAGAAACACATTAGATCTTTTGGGAAAGGGAAAGGGATCAGACATTGGAGAGGTGGTGGTAGGGAGAAGAGGGGAAGGAAATGAAAAAAGAATTCAGATGTGTTGTATATATGTATTGACTCACTACAAAGTAGTATAATCATCATGCACTGAAAACATGTATCAATAAAAGTTTAAAAAGGAACACATTAGAAAATTTGGAAGATCAAGTTGAGCTGAACATTCAGAAAATAGAAGCAACAAAAAAGTGTAGAAACTTAAAAGGTAAATTGTTACATGCTTGATTCAGGAGATTCAGTATATTGTTACTGAGAAACTGAAGGAAGATGTTTTCAAGAAAGTATCCCAAAATACTGATAAGTCAGGACCCTCACCCAAACTCCAAGGCTCACTAACTGGGGCCAAACTGCAAGAACACCTCCATTCAACTTTGTATCTTGGACCCAAGCTTGGGCAAAACCACAGAAACTCTCCTTTGCTAACATCAAAAGTCCTCCACAGACCAGGTAGCCTTGCCAACATTAGCTCTTCTTCAGGTGTTCCAGCCCGCAAACACTCTCCCCTAAAAACCGTATAAAATCCCCTGTCCCCTTTTGTTCCGGACTTTCTCGGTCCCCTAGACACCCAGCCTGCTTGCTCCTACCTCCAATAAATCTGTGTCAGAATGCCTGGTCTGGTGGATTGTGTGGGCTCATACCTAACAAATGTTTGGTCTCTAAAGTATACACCAATGCTCACCCTAAATAATGGATAGAAAAGACATGGGAAGCACATCACTTTGAGTTTCAGAACCCAAGCATAGAGAGCAACCATATGTTCTTGAAGAAAACATCATGCCAGGGCTGGCAAGATAGCTCAGTGGACTAAGTGCCTGCTTAGGTAAGCTCAGGGACTGGAGTTCGAACCCCAGAATCTCACCACACTGGTCCTGCCCCTGGGCATGCTGAGCCAGATGATCCAGTCCAGGCGTGGTGATGCACGCCTGTAATCCCAGCACTGGAAAGGCTGAAAACAGAAGGATCACTAAGAGTCTGAGCTGTGTAGTGAGACCCTGTACGAGAGAGAGAGAGAGAGAGAAAGAGAGAGAGAGAGAGAGAGAGGGGAAGAAGAGGAAGAGGAGGGGAGGTGAGGGAAAAGAGGAAAGGAAAGGAAAGATCATGCCATCTAAAGGGGACTAAACATCAGTTGACGTTAGACTTCTAAGTAGTATGGGCACTGAGATACAGTGGCACAGTGCCTTTAAAACTTTTTCACCCTGGAACATTAGAGTAAGTGAAGCCACCAGTCAAATTTTTAAACATTGCCTGGACTCCAAAAATGGAGTTCCCATAAACCCTTTCTTGAAAAGACACATGGATGTTTGATAGCAAATTGGGATCATAATTCAAGGCGGGAAGTCGTAAATGATAGTTGTTAAACTCAAATGAATGTTGTTAGATGGATAAGAGTTTTTGTTGAGTTTATAAGGTTTTTTTTTTCCTTCTGCTTCAGCTATTTATCCTTTCCATGTATCAGGCTGAGTCAGATAGAAATCATCCAGTAAAGGGGCCGGCGAGATGGTTCAGTGGTCTAAAGCGCCTGCTTAGGAGGGCTCAGGCAACTGCGGGGACTGCAGTTCGATCCCCGGCACCACATGCTGCGCCAGCGCCACCACCAGGGCAGGCTGAGCCAGCCACAAAATGAATAAATAAAGAAACAAACACAACAAGCAAACAAATAAATAAATAAATAAAATTAAAA
>PVKN010043415.1:0-10251 GCA_004027915.1 Capromys pilorides
GTAAGTAACTGAGACACGTTCCTCTATGCGGAGAGCAGCATTACAAAATACCATTCAGAACACAACGAAACTATAGAACAGGTAGAAACAGTACCACAGTATGCAGCACTGTTGTGGAATTTAAAATTCCATTAAAGAGAAAGTTTTCCCCAATGTATAAACTCAGTGAAAGATCAATAAAAATCCCAGAAAGCATTAAAAAAAAAAAAATAGGGAGATGCAAAATTCCATGAATAGCTAAAACAATCTGGAAAAAGAGCAAAGACGTAGGACCTTTCCCATCAAGTATTTCAAGTTTATAATGATTTCTTTAGACCTGTGGTTTTACCATAGGAGCAGACGGAAGGGACAAAATAAATCCAGAAAGAGACCCTGTTTCTATTTCTGCATAGAAACTTGGTATTCAATAGCAGAGGTAAGAAATCTTGTGTAGAAGGATACATTATTCAGTAGCCTTTGGGAGACTGGTTAAAAAATTAGAATAAAAATACAACTGGATTTTTAAAAAAAAAATCTATTATTTATGTATTTGGTACAGGGTCTCACTATGCAACTGAGACCTGTAGTAACCCTCCTGTCTCAGCCTCCCCAGGGCTGGGATTATAGGTGTGCACCACCATGCTCAGT
The DNA here is from genome assembly GCA_004027915.1 of Capromys pilorides. Classification (NCBI taxonomy): domain Eukaryota; kingdom Metazoa; phylum Chordata; class Mammalia; order Rodentia; family Capromyidae; genus Capromys; species Capromys pilorides. The sequence goes on from PVKN010043415.1 coordinate 628, forward strand.
TTCAGTAGCTGGCACAGCCTGCCCAGGGTTCGGCGGCCAGGACGACATGCAGTACCAGGGATCAAGCCCCAGGGTCCTTGTGCTTACCAGGCAGGCGCTTAGATTGCCAAGCTATCTCCCCAGCCCCACAACTAGGTTCTTAATATGTGCATATATATTTTTCTGTATCTCAGGTATAAAAGTAAATTCCACACTATTAATTGACTAGAATATTATATAAAAGTCTTTGAAATTGAAAAGCTAAGTCAAGAGATATTTTGCAAATGGTACCAAGGACATTTTTGGTGTGACAGCTAAAAGCAAGAGACAGTCAACAGATACATCTGTCTTTCTATGCTAGGAGCAGGGAGAGTGCCAGTCTGTCTTCCACAAGGGAGCACCAGAAAGGAGGTACAGTATGTCAAGTATTTTTCTGAGGGGAAATTAAGGGCACTGGGTTAAATTCAAGAACTGAGGGGAGAAAGAAGAACTAGCCTGATACATACCATCAATGCCTTTAAAATACTACGCAAAGCACGGAGGTCTCTCAGCATGCCTCCGACACAGCAAATGTGCCCCTGGGCAAACGTGGGGAGCCACTCTCCTATCTGACTGCCCACTGCAGTGCCTCGCACCAGTTGGCGAGGCTCAACATTGTGTACTATTGTGTCCATTGTGATGCCTGTGGGTTGTGTTTTGCTTTTCTATTTGTATTCTGTGCAGGCATCAGGGCGTGATGAGGACCATGGTGATTGGGAAGCTCTTAGAGATAAGTGCTCAAGAGACAACTCAAAACTCACCTCCCAAAATGCCATCACTCAACTAAACCCACACACTAAGGTTTTGTTTGTTTAAAAAAATCTTCATATATTACCATCTTTGCTCTTAAAAGAAAAATAACGTGTGTCGTGTCATAGGTTTGTCACCACTGGTATAGGGCCTTGTTACTAGAAAGTGTTTTGTAAGCCATTAAAATTTACCTTACCACCAGGGCCAGCTAAATAGCTCAGCAGATTAAAGCCCCTGCAAGCAGGCACAGGAGCCAGGAGTTTGATACGGGGGCCTGCCAGCCTCGCCCCCAGGGTGTGCTGAGATGGCACTTGAGACAGGAGTGGTGGGGTACACCTCTAATCGTAGGCTGTAAACAGGCAGATCACTGAGTCTGATCTAGTAGTGAGGCCCTGAACACTCTCACCCTGTAGAACCTTCCATAAACTACAAAAAAAAAAAAAATTTACCTCAGCAGGGGACAGTTTGGGTTTTGGTACTGGGGATCAAACTCAGGACCTTGTACTTGACCAGGCAGGTGTTTATGCTGCTGACCTATAGCTCCAGATCAGGGGACAGTTTAAAAGTGCAGAATCTAGGGCTGGGGAGATAGATCAGTGGCATAAGTGTCTGCCTGGAGCCAGGGAGATAGCTCAGTAGAATAAGTGCTTACCTGGCAAGCGCAGGGTCCTGAGTTCAATCCTCAGTACCGCGCAAAAAAAAAAAAAGTTTGTAAGTGCCTGCCTGGAAGCACAAAGGCTCGAGTTCGATCCCTGGTATTACAAAAATGAATGAAAGAAAGAAAGAAAGAAAGAAAGAAAGAAAGAAAGAAAGAAAGAAGCCTTGAAGACTGCCTCAAGTCTACTGAAATTAAAATTTGCATTCAAACGATAGCCCCAGGATAGCCCTGGGGCACAAGTGTCTGCCTGACAACTACAAGGTCCCCAGTTCTCCCAACAGTACAAACAGAAAAAAACAAATAAATAAATAAAAATAAAGGAGAGATGTAGCTAAGCAATGACAAAACTAGGGTCGGTCTGAGTTCTACGTAGAATTCCCTTGTCCCCTATTCTCCACTAATCTAGACAAGATACAAGTCCATCCCTTACGAAGAAAGGCAGTGGGACGATCTCTCCACCCTGAGTCCCCTTGACAAAGTGTTCATCATCTGAAATAAGGTCCAGACCTAGGAATAACAAAACAGCCACTGTAAGCACTAGCGTCAGTCCTACACACCAGGGCTTTTGCGAGATCTCAGACCCTTACAGCTCTAATACACTTAGTATTCTGGTTCCCTGTCCACCAAAGATTGGAAACAACAACTTTCCAGTAGAGCAAAGGGAAGGAAGTAAAATATGGGATCAGGGTGAAGTGCACAGTGAAAATTAATGGTGGAAAGAACAGCCTTGACATTTTCATGGCTACTTCTATAAATTTATAACTCAGCTTTTACTAACATAATACTCGAGCCTCACTGCATGATACAATCACTCAAGAAGTTAGTTCTTTTTCAAAAGTGTAACAGCCAAGCTGCGATCTCGGAGATCCTGACACAGTCTGGAGTGGAACCTCAGCACAGGTATTTTGTTAACACTTCCCAGGTGAATGTCCAAGGACTGGGGCAGTGAGTAAAGGGCTCATTGGCCAGGACACTTGCGTAGCTTCTGTGCCATCTTTACAGCTCACTGCAACCATTGGCAAAGTTATGATGAACTTGGTGACCAGGAGGATTTCCTATTAAGAGGAAAACACTTTGTATATTAGAATTTCTTTTGACAGAGAGTAAGATGGTGTAGAATTAAGTGAAATAAAAACACATCTATGACTCCTGTTTGCTAGAGACAGACACATCCTCCCCCATAGGACAGATCTCACCTCACCAGTTTACAAATCACCTGGGGTCTTATGCAGTGAGGATCTTGAGACAAGAAGCCAGGAAAGGGCTCAGATCCTGCGACCTTCCTGAGCTCTGGGTGCTGCTTGGAGTCCCAGTAGCCCGCATGACTCTCTTAAAACCTTTTCTGGAATCCAAACAAGGATGGCTTCCTCGATCCTAAAAAGCAAATTCCATGGAGGTCCTTGAGACTGAGTGCTCAAATAAGTGCTCGAAACCATAGGCTCAGAGCTGGTGGTATATCTCAGTGGATTAAGTCCTTGCTTAGGGAACCGCAGGGGCCAGGGTTTGGTTCCTGGCCCCACCTGCCACGCCAGCCCTGCTCTCAAGTGCACTGAGCCGGCAATGAAGTCCAGGCGCGGTGGCCCGTGCCTGTAATCCCAGCACTTGGGAGGCAGGAAACAGGTGGATTGCTATGAGTTGCATAGTGAGACCCTGTAGAAAAAAAAAAAAAAAAAAAGAAACCATAGGCTCTCATGAAGGAGTGTTAGAGCTTTCTTATCTTGTGTTAACTGTTGCCTCCTCCCCCAGGGCAGCTCAGCCTGTTCATTGCAGAGGTGGGGCACTTGCTGCCCAGCTGGCCAAGTTCACGGGTGAGCGTGGTAAAGTCAGAACTAGCCCTAAGGTGGGCCATGAAAGCATCAATTAAGGAATGCTGCCCAAATGACTGTGTTGGGAATACCCACTTGTGTATCCACAGGGAACCTGCAGATTATTAAAAAAAAACTCAGCGAGGAACACAAAATTCTAAAGCTAGGCTGACTGGCCCTGGAGTCCCAGGTGAGGAAGGTTAACAGGCTGGGGAGACTTCCCTGCCTGAGGCCACAAATAGCTATTGTTTCTCCACTAGGGGAATTTCCTAGAGCAGGGTGTTGGCCTCCACAGAGTTGTCTTCCAATGCTTTAGTCATCTGATTTCATTTTTATTTTTTTGGAAACTTCTCAAATAATTTTCTAAATCCCACACAATAATGATATATATTCTTGTTCAATTTTAAGAAGCCCTTGTGCTAAGTTAAAGAATTTTTTTTTCAAAGTGAGGTAAAAGGGAACCCTATTCCCAGAACATTCAGAAACTTATCCAGCCAAAGGGAATCATTTCTTGTTCCATTCTTTCTTTGTTGCCCTTAGAAAAATAGAATGAATGCAAATGAAACAAATTCAGTTACATTCTCAGTCCTGGGGCCAGTTACAGCCTGGATTCTGAGGACATCCACGTGGCTAGCTCGGTGGCCACACTGGCTCCTTGGGGACCCCTTCCCTTACCACACAAAACCATCCCAGTGGCACTGTTCTGACCTCAAAGCCCCGGACACGGCTGAGACTTTCTCCAATAAAGCTTATTCCCAAAGCTTTCATCTTATTATGTGGGTATCTGGAGCCAGAAGCAAAGTGCCCTCCTCAGGGAAATCACCCTGAAAGCCGCATGTTGGAATATTAAACAAGAACACCATGAAGGACAGCGCTGGAAGAGGTTTGCTGGGTCGGGGTGCCTGCCCCACTCCACGCTCTTCTAGCTGAGCTCCAGGTCTTCCAGCCAGGCTGCTTCGGTGGGAGGCCACTTCCGCATCAGCTTGGGCCTGCCCGGTGGGAGAGCAGCTAGGCGAGGCATCCGGCGCTACCAGCGGTGCTGCTGGGACAAGAGGCCTGGAGCTGGTTTTCCTGTTTCTCAAAACTTCGCTTTGTCTTAATGGGCATGTATTACAGCAAAATAAAGGGCAACTGCTTTCTTTATTCCTTATAATAATTTACAATGAGATGGGTTTCATCCTGGAACCCAGGGACTTTTTCAGTCCACTGCTCTTGGGCTGGAGGGAAGGGCTCCTTTTTTCCACATTCATCTCAGACAATACATTCACTAATGAATTTAAAGAGTAACGGGAAAATCTATGTTTCTTCCACACCATGTTTCGCAATAGCTATTACATGACCACAATATCATCAAAGCCATGGAAAATGCATGTCCTATGTGTTGGGGAAAGAGGGGAGCTTCTCGAGGAAACTGATTCTGATACCCCAAAATTCCAGGCTGAAGGTGATTCTGGAGAGCTGGGAAACCACAGACCTGGGTCAGACTCCTGCATTCTCTTCTGATCCCGAACACGAGGAAGGGCCCTGGCTCTGGGCTGCAGAACATCCACTCTGAAGCACTTCAGGGTGCGGCTTGAGCAGCTACACACAGTGGTTGCAGCTTCTGCCACAAGACGAAAGGGCGGAGACCCAAATACCTCTGCAGCAGTCAGCAGAAGTGCGAAGAGGGGAAGGCTGGCTGAGGCCTCCGACCTACTGGGGTGCTCCATCCCACGCGGGCGCCCTCAGGCTACCAGGCTGCGCTTCTGGCCTCTGCCCCGCCCTCTCGCCTTGTGCCCCGCCCTTATCCCCGCCCACCCGTCGCTGGCCGCCACGTGCGTCCCGCCCACCCGCCTCCTGCTCCGCCCCCGCACCTCGCCCTCCCTTGCCCCAACGCCAGGGGGCACTGTGCTCTCGGCTATAAAGCTGCAGTGGAACCGCACGGGTTCAGTGAGGTGCTTCCTGAGGTTGCACTGTTGTTTTTGCACTGCTTAAGCGCCATGGCCCAGTCTATGTTCTTCAACAGGCGGTTAAGGCACGTAACGGAGCACCCCAGTCGCCTGTGGATGTGGGACAAGGCCACGTTCATGGATGAGCAGCGGCGCACCTGGCTGCCGGTGATCCTCAAGGTACAGCCTGCCCTGGAGCCACCGCAGCCCTCCTGCCCTGCGGGGTGCAGGGGCTGGGGTGTCCCCTCCCCTGGTCGCCTAATACCCTCTGAAGCTGTCTTGAGCAGCACCCTGCCAGCTGCGTTTTCCCCAGGCCAGCAAGGAGGGTGGGCACTCCAGGAGGGGCGTGAACCGCGTCGGGGACCCTAGCAGGAGTGTATGACGGTGAGCTTTTGTGAAATGGGGCTGTCTGGGTTTCCCGGTTCTAATCGTACAACGGGGGGAATATCTTTAAGTGACTGGCACAGGGGTCAATTACTAGAATCTCCTTAACCTGGCCCCGAAACCTCTACTTTACGAAACGCCTTTACTAGCCTGAGAACCAAGGCCTACGGCGAGGGTTGCCAGCACCTGTGCTGTGCTCTGGACTCAACCTATCAAGTAACACACTAAGAGCAAAGCTGGTGCGGAGTGCCCTGTTGAGGATGAGGATGGATCGTTAGTTATTACTTTGAAAAACTATATGACTCAAAAAAAGAAAAAAACCTCGAAATGTGGCTGTAATGCAGCCATTCGGTAGACGAAGGCAGGAGGGTCACAATTCTGAGGCTTGTCTGGGCGAGAACCTGCCTCCAAACTTAAAGAAAGAGGGCTGGCCAAATAGTTTAGCGGGTTAAAGCGCCTGCGAGCAGGCGCGGGGGCCAGGGGTTCACTCCGCACGCCTGCCATGCGTCCCCGCCCCCAGGCGGGCGCACTGAGCCGGCAATCCCAGCTCTTCGGAGGCTGTAAACAGGTGCATCACTAAGAGTCTGGGCACACTAGTATCGAGACCCGGAACACACTGTAGACCCTTCCCCGAAAAACAAAGAATCACCCACAAGTTTAAAGAAAGATATAAAGAGCAAAGGCTATGGATGTAGTTCATTCCTAGAGCGCTTGCACAGCATGCATGAGGCCCTAGATTCAATCCCTACTGTAAGACATAGTTCCTTTATGCAAGTATTTTCAATCAGAGCTTGGGTTTACTCAAAGCAATTGAAATCTTGGTGGTGAAACTCTCCATACATAAACCAAGGAAAGGTAAGAAAAAATTTAAATATGTTAGCAAAATATTTATGAAACATAATAGCACACACACTGAGTGTTGACTTGTGTCAGCCAGGGCATGCAGTTTCAGGCTTTTAACTGCAACCTGAATTTGCGCTTTTATTGCCATTTCCATTTTTAAATATACATCTGTACTGTTTTTGTTTTTTTTTTACTTTTGCCATACCAGGGATTGAACTCAGGACCTGTGCTTGCCAGGCAAGTGCTTATTCTACTGAGCTATCTCCCTGGCCCCAACATCTATACTTCTTAAAAATCAACTTAACATGTTTACTTTTTTTTTTTTGGTGAAGTTTTAAAATATTTTGGTAGATCTCATTTTAAATCCCTAACTGGGAAATATCTTCTCATCAAAACCATAAACCTGACGGTTTTTCATGGTAGTGGTGTCATCTGAAAAATAACCCAACTAGCAAAATTTGGGGCAGGATTTGCCTCTGATAGTTGAAAGAAACTGTGTGTGTGTGTTTTAATGTAGTGTTTAGTTAAATTAATAAGAAAGCGCTAATTCAAGCACAGTGGTTAAAGGATCTAGAAGACAACGACAAGAATGCTGATTCTTCAGGGCATTTGTGTCTTATAGAGTGATCTAGTGGTGCCTTTTTTCTTTATGGCCAGCTCAGTCTGCCCTGAGGGTGGGGATCAAACCTCGGTCCCTGCAGTTGCCTAAGCTGGTGCTTTAGACCAGCCCATAGTGGTACTTTTTTTGAACTGAGTTATTTCATTGGCAGGAATTTTTTTTTTTTTTTTTTTTTTTGTCTTTTTGAGACAGGGTCTCACTATGCAGTTTAGACTGACTTTGAATTCACTTTTGTAGCCCAGGCTGGTCTTGAACTTGCACCGATCCTCCTGCCTCAGCCTCCCCCAAGTGGTGGGATTACAGGCGTGCACCACCACACCCGGCTGTTTTGGCAGGAATTTTTACCAAACTTTGCACCTTGGAGAAACCCATCAAGCAAATAATAGTACCTGCTTGATGCTTGCTCAATGAATAAAGGCAGAGAGGGCTCTAGACTCACTGAGCAATGTGGGTGGGATGTGAAGTTGACACCTGACACCACTGGGGAGGCAGACAAGGGCATAAAGCTGGTGGCTACATTGTGTAGGAAGCACAGTGGTGGCCCTCATTTTCTGTGCAATCTTGCTGAATCTTTGTTTGGAGCCTGCCTTTTACGGGTATCATAGAGTTGATTTTTCCCCCTTGAATTTTTAAATGAAGCTCAGTTTTAGGTACTGAAAAAGCCGCCATGGGTCTCTGTTAGTCGCGCAGCCTGTGTCTGTAATGGGTGCGCACTGGAGCAGAGGCCTGCCAGGCTGTGAGCCGTGTAGTAGCCCCAGGAGCCAGGCTCCAGGCAGGCAGGATGGTGGTGAGAGGGGTTGGTGGGAGCAGGCATTAGTGTGTCCCAGAAACAGCCAGGAGACCTGCGTGGCTGGAGCTGAGCTCAGGGAGGTGGGGCTGGCTGTGTGGGCCTTTGTGGGTGCCAGGGAAAGGTGCAGAATCGCCCTGCCTGTGATGGGAGGCGGAGAGGAGGGGCTGTGATTTTCAGCTGAGGCCAGGCTGTGGAGCCCAAGACCAGCAAGGCAGAAGGCAGCTGCTCTAGTGCTGGGGATAACAGTAATAAAGAGTTGAAGGGTGAGGAATGTCACCAGAGCCTGGTATCTAGGGATAGCTTTTTTTTTTATTACTACTTTTAATAAGAAATAACAATGTGACAGTTTCAAAACACATTAGTAGTACATTCCCAATACTTGATACAATGCATATTGTTGTCCTCCTATTAGTTATACAGAGCACAGGGTGTAGATGTTATAATTTTTTTAACCATTCGTACAAAAATTTTTTTCTCATTGAACTAAGAGAAAGTTGTATACATAATCCAATGTTCGATAATTGCAGTGGGTTATTGGTAAAACAGGGATATCTTACCTAAAGGAGGAAATAGAAAAAAATATTAGAAGCCTCAATTTTAGGAAAAAAAGGGACCAAGCCAAGGGCTGTATGGCTCACCCTGGCACCAGAAGCTTGGCAGGAACAAGCACGCCCTTCGTGCCCTTGTCTGCATGGCTGGCTTTATGCTGCCCCAGCCAGAGTCCCTGGCACTGCCCATGGGCTGAGTGTCAGACCCAGTGATCACCTGCATCTTGCACTGGCATCTGTCAGCTCAGGCAGAGGCTGCAGGTAACAGAAAGGACCCTGGGCAGTTGCTGGACCTGGAGGAGTCTGGTGAGTGGGACCTGAATGTGTACCCCTGTCTTTCCTCTGTAGTCGGAGACCAACATGCAGGTGCTCCTGCGACAGCAAACAGTCCCTGTGGGGGACCCCAAGAGCCCGACCCAGCTCGGCCCATCCCCGTTGCCCCTGATGTGGCAGTACTACCCTTCTGAGAAAAGATACCAAGACAGCAGCTTCGCCTTCTGGCATGTCGTGTACCACATCCAGGCAAGCACGGGGCTCCCAGAGTGAGGCGGGCGTCTAGGGTGGCCCTGCCCCTGTCTACTCCGTGCTTGTTTTTCCTTCCATCCCAGCACCAAACACTGGAATAGGGGAGGGATTCACAAAGGCATGTTTATAAAGGGGCTGGACAGGACAGGAGTTAGAATGGAAGGGTTGGCTGTCTTGAGGACCCCAGAAGAAGCCTCTTGGGGGCCTGGGAGCGGTGAGATAGTGACAGCTCAGCAGGTTAAGCTCCTGTGTAGGCATGCGCAGGGACTGCGATTTGATCCTGGACAGCACAGTGCACTGGCCCTGCCTTGGGTGCACCTGTAATCCTAGCACTGGGGAGGCTGAAAACAGGAGGATCATTACCAGTGTGAGCTGCGAAGTGAGACCTGTACCAAATACATTTTTTTTTAAATTTTATTTATTTATTTGTTTGCTTGTTGTGTTTGTTTGTTTCTTTATTTATTCATTTTGTGGCTGGCTCAGCCTGCCCTGGTGGTGGCGCTGGCGCAGCATGTGGTGCCGGGGATCGAACTGCAGTCCCCGCAGTTGCCTGAGCTCTCCTAAGCAGGCGCTTTAGACCACTGAACCATCTCGCCGGCCCCACCAAATACATTTTTAAAAAAGCTTTTGGAGTACAGAAAGTTTTCACTGATGGCAGTGACAAGCTGAAGCCATGCCACACCCCGGTCCTGCCAGTGAGTGCCCAGGGTAGATCAGCGTGGGGTCCTGCAGCTCTGACCAGATCTCTCCTTCCCC
>PVKN010043416.1:0-10242 GCA_004027915.1 Capromys pilorides
ACCGGGGCATGCTGAGATGGCAATTGAGACTGGGCGTGGTGGCGCATGCCTGTAATCTCAACACTTGAGAGGGTACATGGATGATCACCATGAGTCTGAAGCCAGTGTTGGGTACAAAGTGAGACCCTGACTCAAAAACAAACAAAGGTAAACTTATCAGGGACTTGGCCTGAACTTCTGATCTTCTAAAATGAGTTGCAGAGAAAGCTTAAATGAAAGAAACAAGTAATGTGTTTTTGGGGAATCCTGGATGGTCAGAGCTCTCTTGAAGCTGACAAGGATTCTTCTGGTCCCTCACATTTATTGGCTCCTTAGCAGTTCAGTGGGGTGCAGGGAGCGGAGGGCACATCTGAGGGCCTTGAGAAGCTAGAACAAAGACATTCAAAGCATTAAATCTTGCTAATTGAGAGACTGGTTTGAGCTGTCCTTGGCTGCCTCCGCTGCGGTGTGGTCAGCAACTTATCCCTCACACAGCCAGGTCCCCAGCACGAACCCTCTGCACATAGTCGTTAGTTTCAATAGTTGTTATTTTAAAAAAGATTGTGCGGCTGTATTTTGTAAATAGTTTAAGATGTAATTTTTTTCTAATGTGCTTTACAGTTTTATAATGACAGTTGATATACGCTATAGTCATGTGAGAAAATCGTTGCTAATCCCACACAAACAAAACAAAACAAACCAAAAAAAAAAACAAATAGATTTAACAGATGAGGATTCCTATTGCTCAGAAAGGTTCAGTCCTTGTTGGTGGTCGCACAGCTGGGAAATAACAGAGCGAGCCGAGGAGCAGTTCTTGGCCCCTGCAGCTGACTGGCCTTTATGAATGCCTGTGGGACCTCGCAGTGAACAAATCTCCATGAGGCTGGCTGCCAGCTCCTGTCACTCATTTCCTGGACTTGGATTATAAATGGGAACTTCACAGATGTTAGTGTGAAGTGAGGGAGACGATGCCAGGGCCAGTAGACAGTGCTGGGGAGGCAGGAGGCAGGCAGGCAGACCCAGAGAGGAAATCGAATGGACACGCTCTGAGAATCTGTTGGGAAGGTGCAAAAGAGTACCACCCAGTAGCCTAGAGAACGTGGAACACAGAATGCTTTATGTTATAGTTGAGGTGTACTTGACAGTATAATCCAGGCAAGTGGTGCATGACTGTAATTCCAGCACTCTGGGAAGTCGAGGCAGGAGGATTGCAAATTCAAGCTCAGCGTGGACGATTTAACCATTTATTGAGATCCTGTGTCACAAAATAAAAAAGGGCTGAGGGTGTAGTCCACCATGAAGATTTTGGGTTCCATTTCCCCCAGAGCCCCAAAGTAAAACATAAACAAAAATGTAGTACCAAGAGAAAAAAAAATGTTTTTTGAGACAGCTTCTCATTATATAGCCCAGGATGGCCAGGTAATCCTCCTGCCTCAGCCTCCCGAGTGCTGGGATTACAGGCGTGTGGTACCATAACTAGCACAAAAAAGAGAAAGTTTAAAGGGCTTGGAGGAAACTGTAGAAATAGGATAGAAACATTCTGATCTTTGGGGTGGGAGCAGTGCTAGGTAATGAACCCAGGGCCTTTGCACTGAGCTACATCTTGAGCCCTTTTTATTGAGACAGGGTCTTGCTAAATTCCCCAAAATGGGCAATAACTTGCAATCCTCGTGCTTCTCAAAGTGCTGGGATTACAGGCATCAGCCCGCTCTCTCCACCAGCTAAAATTTTGGACTTGGTAAGTGAGGAGCAAAAATTGAGGGCACTACAACATATTCTCAAGCAACAGGACATCCTAAATCAGGTAACAAAGGGAGCATTTTATACTTTTATTTATCTTTTTTTGTCTTTTTGAGACAGGGTCTCACTATGCAGTTCAGGCTGGCCTTGAACTCACTTTTGTAGCCTAAGCTGGTCTTGAACTTGTACAAATCCTCCTGCCTCAGCCTCCCGAGTGCTGGGATTACAGGCATGTGCCACTACACCCGGATTATTTATCTATTTTTATTGGGGGTAAAGACTCCACAAAATATATTTTTCATAATTGCATTTAAGTATTGCTTCATTATCACTCTCTCTCTCTCTCTCTCTCTCTCTCTCTATATATATATATATATATATATATATATATATATATATATATATATATACATACATACATACACATATATAATTTTATTTTATTTTATTTCCCATTTATTTCTGACTACCCCTAGGTCAGGTCCTGGGAGGCAGCCTGCACTGAACTTCAGACTCAGAACCACCAGGTGGCGGCAACGTCACACAGTCTCGGAGTCTGGTCTGAGTATCCCATTTTGTTACTCAAACTTCATACCCTTGCAAATTTCCTACTCTATTATCTAAAATTAAGGCTTCGTAGGCAGTCGAAGGCAAGGTATTTGATGCAAAATTATCTAGGCTGAGGATGGAAGGTGAGGTACTTAAAAGTAAAGCTACATTGGCTGAGTCTGCGGAGGCTGCTGATGTAGCTCAGTGGCAGAACACTTGCCTAGCATGCAGGAGGCACTGGGTTTGATCCTCAGCGACGCAAAAAAGAAAAAACGACAACAAACAAATAAACATTCCAGTGAACCCTAAGCCACCGAATAGCCATTTGCTGAGCTACTACTATGTCTGAGCCAGTGCTAGCTCAGCCTTGTGTTGCCAAGAGGTGGAGAAGGACAGGAAGAAGCTCCATGAGGTAAGAACCTCAGCTGGGGCCGGGCATGGTGGTACACGTCTGTTATCCCAGCACTCAGGAGGCTGAGGCAGGAGGATCATTCTGAGTTCTATGTCAGCTTGGGGTACAAAGTGAGATTGTCTCAAAAACATACAAACAAAAAACTGTAGAACAGGGAGATTGGTGGTGTTTAGTCACTGGAGTGAGTTAGAAGTGAGTTCAGGTTCTGGCTACATGATTTTTTTTTTCTTTAGAGAGAGTCTCACTATGCAGTTCAGACTGGCCTTGTGCTCACCTCTGCAGCCCCAGGCTGGTCTCAAACTCGTAGAGATTCTCCTGGATCAACCTCCTGAGTGCTGGGATTATAGGTGCATGTGGGGCTGGAGATCAAACTTAGATCCTTGTGCTTGCCTGGTAGGTGTCTATGCCTCTCAGCTATCTCTCTGGCCCCTGGCTACATGATCTTCACTAAGCCATTTAGTTTCAGTTTCCCCAGTGGGAAAATAGATTTAATAATGTTGCTCATTACAAATCAAATTTGGACTTATATTATTTTTGGGATAGAGGGCTCTTGGGCTGTTCTCACTTTAATGCTTTAATGACTTTGCTCCCACTTCTAGTTCTTTTCTTTCTTTCTTTTTTTTTTTTTTTATACAGGGGCTTGCTACAAAGCTTAAACTTGTAGTGATCCTCCTGTCTCAGCCTCCCCAGTGCTGGAGTTATAGGCATGTGCCGCCATGCCCAGTTTTGTGCTTGCATGTTACACCCAGCGTTCTAGGGTCAGCATGGCATGCAGTACTAGAGATCTAACTCGAATTTCTGTGCTTGCCAGGCAGGCGCTTAGACTACCAAGCTATCCCCCCAGTCCTTTTTTCTTTTTGAGACATTATCCTGCTATGCAGTTCAGGCTGGCCTTCAGCTCATTTTGTAGTCTAGGCTTGTATCCAACTCACAACAATCCTCCTGCCTTAGCACCCAGTTCCCTGTCCTGGGTCAGGCCAAGAGGTATGACAGTGGACCTTGGGGTGCCCCTGAGTGAGTTCTGAGGGGAGAGGTGATAATGGACAGGCTATGGTGAGGAGGTAAGAGTGGAAGCATTCTTTATATCTATTTCTTGGTTATTTTGCATAACCATATTTTCACACAGAGAACCTCTCTTGAAATTTTGATCCTGAAGGAGTAAGAGAGACCTGGAACAGCTGGGTATGGTATTATGCCTGTAATGCCAGCACTTGCGATACTGAGGCAGGAGGTTCGCTGGGAGTTCAAGGTTAGCCTGAGCTACTAAAAAGATTCTGTCTCAAAAAACCAAAAGAATGAAAAATACCAACCAAACAACCAAACAAATCATCCAGGGGAACCATGTTCTTCATACATTGTTTTATTTGGTGAGTACAATGAGGGCTTTTAGGAGAGGGACTCCTCTTGGGAACTAAGTAGACTTTATGTCCAGTGGCTCTTCATCCTTCGAATTCTAGCTGTGTTCTCCAGACACTGTGAGCAGAGGTATCTAGCTAGAGCAAGCAGTGGTGGAATGTTCTGAATTGGTGCTGCCTCACACAGGAGCTGTTGGGCCAGTGTGGCTACAGGGCTCTTGGAATGCGGCAAGGGCAACTCAGAACCTACATTTTATTTATTTATTTGTTTATTTATTTATTTATTTATTGGCAGTGCCGACTACATTTTATTTTATTTTATATTCTATTTTATTATTTTGGTACCAGGAGCTACATTTTAAAGTTTATTTAATATCAATGTCAAAAGCCACATGTGGCTATTGGCAACTTGATGAGACAGCGTGAACTCGCTCTGCAGGCTTAGGTTCCCAGTACCGTGGCCCCAGCAACCTTGTTTTTAATGCTCAGTGTTCCCGGGGTGGGGCTGGCAGGGCACGCTGTACCACGGATTGAACCCTGGTCCCTGCACGTGCCTAACTAGCTGCTTAGTCCGCTGAGCTATCTCACCCCGCCTGTACTTATTTACTTCTTGTGTGGAAAGCAGTCTTGTGTGGGGGAGGCAAGTGCTCTCCACTGAGCGAAAATTGGGCACAGTGCTGTGCTCCCATAATCCTATCACCAGATGAGGTCTGTCTTAGTTACTTTTCTCTCGTTGCAAATACCTGACATACAAGCTTAGGGAAGGAAAGGTTTATTTAGCTCACAGTTACTGGAGGTTTCATAATTCATAATTCAAAGCAGCCTGAATTACACAGCAAGACCTTGAGACTATGATGCCACATCCAGGATGATTCGCTCCACACCTCCGAGAAACTGCTGCCTGGGGTGGGGAGGGGCCCTCTGACAGTGAGTGCTGTCAATTTAACGGTTGCGGGACTCTCTTGGCCACGCCTCTCAAACCCCACCCTGGCCTTTTGGCCCCGCCCCTTAAGCAGTGACAGCCCCGTGATTTACATAAGGCTTTGGGAGGACTAGATACAAACCATAACAAGGTCCCTCCACAGGAGAGGTGAGGACCTCAACTCACCCAAAAGCAGGTTCTATTGGGTTTTTTGTTCCATTATTATAATTTTTTTTTGTACTGGGGATCGAACTCAAGACCTCGCGCTTGCCAGGCAGGTGCTTATGCCACTGAGCTATCTTCCAGGCTCTGTTTTTGTCTTTTTTCAGACTGTCTTTTTATGCAGTTCAGGCTGGTGTAGGTTACTTTGTAGCCCAGACTGGCCTCAAACTTGTAGCAATCCTCCTGCCTCAGTCTCCTGAGTGCTGGGATTATAGGGTTCTGTTTGGTGTAAAGCTTCCTGTAGTGTAGTCTAGACTGGCCTCGAACTCTAGGGGTCTAGGCAGGTCTTTGAGAGAAAAGCATTTGAGGGCTTATCTGTGAGAATCACAGGAATTTTGTGTGTGTGTGTGTGTGTGTGTGTGTGTGTGTGTCTTTTTGAGACAGGGTCTCACTAGGCAGTTCAGGCTGGACTTAAACTCACTTTGGAATATGGCCAGGGCAACTGAGAAACTATATTTTATTTATTTATTTATTTATTTATTTATTTATTTATTTTAGGGAAGAGTTTGCAGGGTGTTCAGGGTCACACTACTAGATCAGACTAGTAGTGATCCGCCTGTTTACAGCCTCCCAAGAGCTGGGATTACAGGTGCGCGCCATCATGACCAGCGTTAATTGCAGTCTCTGCACCCCGGTGGCGAGGCCAGCTTGGCAGGCCCAGGGATGGAGCCCTTGGCCCCTGCACCTGCTTGTAGACGCTTTAATCAGCTGAGCTATTTGGCAAGTCCTTGAACTCACTTTTTAGCCCAGGCTGGTCTCCAACTCACGACACATCTCCTACCTCAGCCTACCAAGCACCGGGATATAGGTGTGTGCTACCTCACACTGGGGCTTGGGGCTGCAGGTATTTATGTGGCCTTGGGGTACCCTTAAGATGGTGATAAGGTGCTTATTTTTTGAGCTATTTATCATTTAACTAGTGTCTGTTTCCTGAAGGTCAAGTTGCCCATTAGTTGGCTATAGCAAAAATGAACCCTATCAATTAGATTAAAATATAAACCTAATTTTAGAGATGCAGTGCCCATTTAATAGTGTCCTGTTTATCCAGAATGAAAGCCTTTGATATAACTTTTAAGATTGACAGATTGTACTATCTTTATGACTCTTAGGAACCTAGGAACAAGGGGACTGGAAGAAAACCAGGCTAAGGGAGTCAAAGACACCTTAATGCTGTCTTGGATGGGATGGTTTACTCCATTGCTTTCCTATCTTATTTCTTCAGTCCTATGTCAGCCCCCACAATCAGGAGGCTGAGGCTGGAGGACTGTTTAATGCCAGAATTGGAGGCCAGCCTGGGCAGTGCAGTTAGACATCATCCTAAAAATAAACATGAATAGATACATGAATAAATAAATAAATAAATAAATAAATAAATAAAACTTTATTTATTTATGTTATGGCTGGCTCAGCCTGCCCTGGGGGTGGGGCTGGTGCAGCATGTGATGCCAGGGATTGAACTGTGGTCCCTATGGTTGCCTAAACAGGCTCTTTAGACTGCTAAGCTATCTTGCCCTGGCCCCGTGAATAAATAAATTTTAAAAATTAGGGCCAAGGAGATAGCTCAGTGGCATAAGCAACTACCTGGCAAGTCTTGAGTTTGGTCCCTAGTACTGCAAAAAGAAATAAAGAAATAAAATAAATGTTAAAAATAAAAACCATCACATGGGAAATGATAACACATATCACCATGATGTCAATATTAGAATTACAATAAAAATCACTTATAAGCTGGGCCATGGTGGCACATGCCTGTAGTCCAGCACTTGGGAGGCTGAGGTAGGAAGACTGGTGTGAGTTCAAGACCAGCCTGGTCTACAAAAAGTGAGCTCAAGGCCAGCCTGAACTGCATAGCGAGACCCTGTCTCAAAAAAAAGACAAAACCAAAATTACTTATAATAGCAACCACACTTGTAATCCCAGCACTTTGGAGGCTGAGGCAGGACTGCCATGAGCTGGAGGCCAGTCTGGGCTACATAGTTACTTCCAGAGCAGTCTGCACTACATAGTGAGACCCTGTCTCAAACAAACAAGCAAAAACTTATAATAGCAAGAAGTATAATTTCATTTTTTATTTTTACTTTTTTTTTTGTCTTTTTGAGACAAGGTCCTGCTATGCAGTTCAGGCTGGCTTTGAGCTCACTTTGCAGCCCAGGCTGGCCTCCAACTCACAAGGATTATAGGTGTGCACAACCATGCCTGGCCTAAGAAGTGTAATTTCAAAAGTCATCTACATTGTTAAAATTTATTTAAAACAAGCCTTACGAAAAAGGATTCCACAGGTAAAATAAGAAATATTGAAATAACTCAAAATAAGAAATTAACTCAATAATAAAATTCTAAAAAATTCAAACAATATCATAGTTCATATGTATGATCAACATTTGTTTTAGGGCTGGCCAAATAGTTCAACAGATTAAAGCGCCTGCAAGCAGGCACAGGGGTCGGGGATTCAGTCCCTCAGCCTGCAGGCCCCACCCCCTGGGGCAGCTGAGATCCAGTTGAGACTGGGCATGCCTATAAACCCAGCTCTTGGGAGGCTGTAAACAGGCAGATCACCACCAGTTCAATCTAGTAGTGAGACCCTGATCACCCTGTAGACCTTTCTCCCCCGCAAAAAAAGTTTGACATATTTTTATATTACATTTCCTAATGTAGTCTAGGCACTTTAATGTATTATTTTCATTAAAAAAAAAAAATATATATATATATATATAGGCTGGCGAGATGGCTCAGTGGTCTAAAGCGCCTGCTCTGGAAGGTTTAGGTAACCACAGGGACAGTGGTTCGATACCCAGCACCACATGCTGCGCCAGCCCCACCTCCAGGGCAGGCTGAGCCAGCCATAACAGAAATAAATAAAGTTAAAAAAAAAAATTTAAAAAAAAAAAAAAAATATATATATATATATATATATATATATATATATATATATATATATGTGTATATATATTTTAAATGTATTTAGTACAGGGTCTCACTGCACTGGTCAGACTCATAGTGATTCTCTTGTTTTTCAGCCTCCCAAGCTGGGATTACAGGCGCGCACCACCATGCCCAGTCTCAATCGTCTTCTCAGTGCACCCTGGGGGCGGGGCCAGCAGGGCGGGGACTGAACCCTGGCCACTGTGTTCTGCCTAAGCAGGTGCTTTAATCTACTGAGCTATCTGGCCGGCCCTTCAGTTGTCTGTTTTACAGAGAAATTTTTATTCCTAAGGGGGCCAGGGGGATAGCTCAGGGGCACAAGTGCCTGCCTGCCAAGAGCAAAGTCCTGAGTTTGATCCTTGGTTCCCCCCCTCTTTCCAGAAAAAACAAACAAACACAATAACAAAATGGCATCGGCATGGAGAATTTGTTTCTCAGAATCAGGGTCAGAGTGCTCAGCAATTTAGAACCTCGATACCTACAGCCAAGAGAGAAGGAAGTCTGGCTACTGCTCCAGCTGGCAGCAACCCTTGGCATCATCCACATGGCATTTGTTTTAGGTGCATTCAGAACACAGGAGCTCTGAGGTTAAGAAGGCTTCCACCTCGATTTCAGAAGAAGGCCTTGGAGGCCAGGCAGTGTGTCCCTGAGAGGGCAGTGTGTGAAGCAGAGAGTGAAAAGTCAATTCAGTGGAAACCCCAGAAGTTTGGAAAAGCCAGAAACGTGGATCATCTAAGGGAAACTACAAAGAGGGAGCAAATCTGGCCTAAGAAAAAAGCCAAGGAAACTACCACCAAGAGTGCCATAGGGGCGGAGCCGTGTAAGGCCTTTGGAGGTCACAGCTCAATGCAGACTGATTCGGATGTTCCAGTTGGAACTATGGGATTTAATGTTTGTCCTGCTGGATTTTGGACTTGTGTTTGTCCCAGTGTTTTGTATTACCCTGTTGTTTGCAACTTTGGATTGGTAATGTTTATCTTGTACCTTTGAATGTTGGATATGTTTAACTTTTCTTTTATACAGGGACTCACAGTTGAGAGTTTGCCTTGGATCTTGGAGGAGACTTGGGATTTGGACCTTTCAGCAATGCTGAAACTGTTGGGACTTTGACAATTCTTTGAGATGGACTAAAATGTCTTTAGCACAAAGGGATGTGCATGAGACTTTGGGGGTCCAGGGGCGGAGTGTTATGGTTTATGTCTAGTGTTGCCCAAAACCTCATGCAATCATGGGACGGGGACTTCTAGAGTTTGAGACTTGAGTCATGATCCACTGGGATTATGTGCTTTAGTACTGATGGGACTATGGGTCTGAGTACTGCTGGGATTACTTGACTCTTGATCCACTGGGATTATGTGTTTTAGTACTGATGGGGTTATCAGTCTGAGTACGGCTGGGATTATTGGTGTGGCCTAAGGTGGATAGGCTAAGGCGGAGAGCCTGAATGTAATATAAAGAGAGACAGAGAGACAGACTCCTATTGTTGCTCTCTGTACTGTGGTTGGTCTGTTGCCTCTGTCGCGATTGTTGCTGTTCCATTGCCATGAACTGAATGCCCTCTGCCCTGTTCCACTCAGCCTTGGGCCAGCTGAGTATGGACTGAAACCTCCAGCAACTGTGAGCTAAATAAACCTTTCCTTTCCTCATTTTGAGTGTTAGGTATTTGTCCCAGCAACAAGTAAAGAGTAACTAAGACAATGTTTGTACTCCAGCACAGGAGGCCAAGGCAGGAGGATCACTGTGAGTTCACAGCCAGCCTAGCCTACAGAGTGAACTCAAGGCCAGTCTGTGCTACATAGTGAGACCTTGGAAGGAGAAAAAGGAGGAGGTGGTGGTGGAGGAGGAGCAGGAGGAGAAGAAGAAGAGGAAGAGGGAGAAAAGAAGAGGAGAGAAGGAAAAGAAGAAGAGAAGAAGGAGAGGAGGAGGAGAGGAAAGAAAAAGGAGGAGGAGGAGGAAAAGGAGAAGAAGGAAGAGGAGCAGGAGGAGGTGAAGAAGAGGAAAAGGGAGAGGAGAGGAGAAGAGAGGAAAGAGAGAAGAGGGAGAGGAAAGAAGAAGAGGAGAAGGAGAAGGAGAAGGAGAAGGAGAAGGAGAAGAAGAAGAAGAAGAAGAAGAAGAAGAAGAAGAAGAAGAAGAAGAAGAAG